>CAUYUJ010000265.1:0-10000 GCA_963575745.1 Prorocentrum cordatum | reverse complement strand
TGGGTGCCTTGGAGGAGCCTTCTCGAGCCTCTTGGGTGTCTCTTGGGAGCCTCTTGGGGCCTCTTGGAGGCATCTTTTGGGGCAGCTTCGGGGCCTCTTGGGGGCCTTCTGGGCACCTCTTGGGAGACTCTTGGGGCACTCTTGGGAGCCTCAAGGGCCATCTGGGGGCCATCTTGGAGGAGACCGATTAAAGGAGGGGAGCTCATCAATTAGCCCCCCCAGGAGGCCAAAGTGAGACCAAACCATTTAGGTAACATCAATGACTTAGGCCTTCTCGCCAAGGCCTCTTGGGGCGTCTTTGGTGCCCCTGGGAGACCTCTAGGGGGTCTCTTGGGAATCTCTCGGAGGCATCTTGCGGGCCTCTTGGGAGGCCTCTTGGGGTCTCCTCGGCGCCTCTTGGGACCGTCTTGGGGTACCGGTGGGGACGTTGTGGGCCATCTTGAGACAATCTTGGAGGAGATCGATCAAAGCAGGTGCCGTATTCAATTGCGCCCTTCCCGCAGGATGCCAACACGTGGCCAAAACCATAGTAAAATCAATTAATTTGGAATTCTCACAGAGGCCGTTTTGGACTCTCTAACGACCCACGGCCTTCCCCCTGCAGGTCCAGGGGGAGGGGGTAGGGGGAGGGGTCAAGCTTCCCACCCGCCTGCAAGCCGTCTTGCTCACTTCCCAACACATACGTAACACCCGGGAGTCAGCATATCGCGAAAGAACGCCGCAGACGCCACGGGTTCCAGATGCGCCAGACCCTGGAGGCCCAAGCGTGCAAGGCGCGCCAGGTGCGGCACGTGCTCTACGTGCGCCCCAATGCAAACTGGTCGTGGGGCGGCCGCTTATGCTCAAATGTGGAGGCAGAATTCGTTTTGTATTTTTTTGACAGGGATGGTGGGGTGGTGGCCATCATGTGGTTGTCATGGTTCTGGGTTGGCCGCCGGCCGGGTGGGTGCAGGTGGTGTATATCAATTGGGGACAGTGATCAAGACACCCCCTGGATAGCAAGCCGTCTAGCTCACCCCCACCCGCCGTGCCAACGCATAAGTAACACCCGAGCCTGAGCATGTTCAGCGGTCGTCTTTGGATGTGCAGTTACTGGGCGCCAAAACCGTCCCCATGTGCGCGACGCTGGGGCGAGGTGCGCCACGCGTGCCAGGCGCGCCACGCGCGCCAGGCACCCCTGTGGCCCGAGCGTGCCAGGCACGCCTGGTGCACCAGATGCGCCACGTGCTCCGCGTGCGCCAGGTGTGCCGCATACTCTAGCCGCGCCACGTGCGCCACGTTCGGGGCACGTGTAGAATGTGTCAGGTGCGCCTGCGCACTTGACATGTGCTGTTCCCAACCAACCTGTGTTGTTGGGTCCTCGTTTTGAAGAGACGGTCCCCGCGTTCCGCCTTCCTTCCTCCTCCCCCCCCCTCCCCCTCCCACACCCATTCTGGCACACCCCTCACACGTTTCGTGGCCCCATAGGGAGCTCCACCGAAGGCCCCAGTGGCTGCGCCCGCATGCGGTTCCACCCCCCATTCTGGCACACCCCTCACACGTTTCGTGGCCCCATAGGGAGCTCCACCGAAGGCCCCAGTGGCTGCGCCCGCATGCGGTTCCACCCCCCATTCTGGCACACCCCTCACACGTTTCGTGGCCCCATAGGGAGCTCCACCGAAGGCCCCAGTGGCTGCGCTGGCATGCGGTTCCACCCCCCATTCTGGCACACCCCTCGCACGTTTCGTGGCCCCATAGGGGCTCCACCGAAGGCCCCAGTGGCTGCGCCCGCATGCGGTTCCACCCCCCATTCTGGCACACCCCTCACACGTTTCGTGGCCCCATAGGGAGCTCCACCCGAAGGCCCCAGTGGCTGGCCCGCATGCGGTTCCACCCCCCATTCTGGCACACCCCTCACACGTTTCGTGGCCCCATAGGGAGCTCCACCGTGAAGGCCCCAGTGGCTGGCCCGCATCGTTGCGCCCGGTACCCACCATTCTGGCCACCCCCTCACACACCCCTCACACGTTTCGTGGCCCCATAGGGAGCTCCACCGAAGGCCCCAGTGGCTGCGCCCGCAAGCGGTTCCACCCCCCATTCTGGCATACCCCTCACACGTTTCGTGGCCCCATAGGGAGCTCCACCGAAGGCCCCAGTGGCTGCGCCCGCATGCGGTTCCACCCCTCATTCTGGCAAACCCCTCACACGTTTCGTGGCCCCATAGGGAGCTCCACCGAAGGCCCCAGTGGCTGCGCCCGCATGCGGTTCCACCCCCCATTCTGGCACACACCTCACACGTTTCGTTGCCCCATAGGGAGCTCCACCGAAGGCCCCAGTGGCTGCGCCCGCATGCGGTTCCACCCCCCATTCTGGCACACCCCTCACACGTTTCGTGGCCCCATAAGGGAGCTCCACCGAAGGCCCCAATGGCTGCGCCCGCATGCGGTTCCACTCCCCATTCTGGCACAAAAAACGCCCTCAACGACGTTTTTCGTGGTCCCCATAGGAGCTTCAACACGAAGGCCCCAGTGGCTGCGCCCGCTGCGGTTCCACCCCCCATTCTGGCACTAAGACCAGCAGTCAACACACACCCCTCACACGTTTCGTGGCCCCATAGGGAGCTCCACCGAAGGCCCCAGTGGCTGCGCCCACATGCGGTTCCACCCACCATTCTGGCACACCCCTCACACGTTTCGTGGCCCCATAGGGAGCTCCACCGAAGGCCCCAGTGGCTGCGCCCGCATGCGGTTCCACCCCCCATTCTCGCACACCCCTCACACGATTCGTGGCCCCATAGGGAGCTCCACCGAAGGCCCCAGTGGCTGCGCCCGCATGCGGTTCCACCCCCCATTCTGGCACACCCCTCACACGTTTCGTGGCCCCATAGGGAGCTCCACCGAAGGCCCCAGTGGCTGCGCCCGCATGCGGTTCCACCCCCCAGTCTGGCACACCCCTCACACGTTTCGTGGCCTCATAGGGAGCTCCACCGAAGGCCCCAGTGGCTGCGCCCGCATGCGGTTCCACCCCCCATTCTGGCACACCCTCACACGTTTCGTGGCCCCATAGGGAGCTCCACCGAAGGCCCCAGTGGCTGCGCCCGCATGCGGTTCCCCCCCCATTCTGGCACACCCCTCACAGTTTCGTGGCCCCATAGGGGCTCCACCGAAGGCCCCAGTGGCTGCGCCCGCATGCGGTTCCACCCCCCATTCTGGCACACCCCTCACACGTTTCGTGGCTCCATAGGGAGCTCCACCGAGCGCCCCAGTGGCTGCGCTCGCATGCGGTTCCACCCCCCCGTTTCGGCACACCCCTCACTCGTTTCGTGGCCCGGGGGCGCCACCGAAGAATATATCTACAATTGCGTTTATTCACAACTACGTATGGTTGGGTCTTTCGTCAGGCTAATTTTTTTGACAGGGATGGTGGGGGGGGGGCCGCATCGGGTTGGCCGCGCATGCTCCACATGTGGAGGCAGAGTGCGTTTTGTATGGTTTTTTTGACAGGGATGGTGGGGAGGGGTGAGCATGATTCCTGGTTGGCCGCTGGTCGCCTGGGGGAGGGGGTGTGTATTAATAGGGAAGAGTGGTCAAGACACCCTCCCAGCCCGCAAGCCGTCTAGCTCACTCACGGCCGCCCTCCCAACACATGACCTTTACCTGGGCCGCAGCGTATTCAGCGGTAGTTTTTTGATGGACAGCTAGTGGGATCCAAACTGACCCCATGTGCGCAACGCTGGGGCGAGGTGCGCCAGGCGTGCCAGGCACGCCACGCGCGCCAGCTGCGCCAGGCACCCCTGTGGCCCAAGCGTGCCAGGCACGCCTGGTGCGTCAGATGCACCGCGTAATCCACGTGCGCCATGTGTGCCGCATGCTCCAGCCGCGTGAGGTGCGCCACGTTCGGGGCACGCCCAGAGTTTGCCTTTGCGCCTGCGCACGCAGCATTACACATCGTGAAACGTGTCGGCCCCACCACCCTTGTCGAAAACCGGTGCGCAATCGCGACGGGGTGGCCATCATAGCGTCTGGTGGGCCTGCACATAACAGGCCATTTGCCAGTACCCCCGCCGTCCCTGTCAAAAACCAATGCACAGAGATCGCGGGGTGCCCACGTATGACCCAGATTTTGTCTCGAAGTGCATTTTGCATGGTTTTTTGGAAGGTATGCGGGCCCTGCGCAAAGCAGGCAATATGCAGGCACCCCCGCCGTCCCTGTCAAAAAACGATACACATTGCTCGCGGGCCTCATTGGTCGTGGTTGGCTGCCCGTCGCCTGTGGGAGGGGGTGTGTATTGATAGGGAGCAGTGATAAACCCCTCCAAGCCGGGGGGCTGAAGAAGGGGGGCTGGAAGAGGCGGCCCTCCAAGCCGCTCACGCCCTAAAGGGCCCGTGGGCTTTCCGCGGACCCGGTTTCACGCAGCCGCGCACGCGCGCGGTCCATACATACTCAGCGCTCGCTCGCTCGCTCGCTCTGCCCTCCCGGCGCAGACCACCTCCAGGGCCCCGAGAAGACATCGGGGCGGCCCACGTTTCTCGGCCTGGGGCGTCTCGCGGGCGGGCCCCAGAGCAAGACGAGAGCCCACGGTGCAGGAGCCGCGGGACTGTGATCGTTTTCTTTTTCACTGTTTTGCCGATCGGCGCAGGCCCCTTTGCACCACCTCCCCCCCTCCCATGGAGTAGATATTGGCCACTTTTGGAGCCTGTTTCAAGCAGGTGGAGTCCCCCCCATAAGACGCACTGCTGTAAACAGTCGCATCAAGCAGTGGTTCGGAGCCAGACTCCCCCCCTCCCCCCCCTCTTCCACCCAATGTCGAAACGCCGAATAAGAACACGTTCGCAATGCTGGGCCAGAGCTTCGCGGACTCAGAACCACCAGGGCGCAGTTTTTTTGTTCCTGTCAGGGGACGGTACCCCCCCCAGGTTCAGAGCTGGGTCAGGCCTCGCGGAGGCCTTGGGGTTTGACCTTCTTTTGGTTCTCTGAGCCTCCGTGCCGCCGAATGCCTGGGACCAACACTGAATCGGAGGGCAGGGGGGAGTGAAGCTAAGTCGGGCATGTCCCTGTACAGGAGACATGTTCAAACATAGTCAAACAGTGGTCTGGGGACGATTCCCGATTCTTTTTGAGCATCTCAGGGCTATTTCTTCTGCTATTTTGAGTTTCTCGTCCCGAATCCGCCCTTTGGGAGGACAAGTCCGCCTGCAGGAGGACATGCCCAAGCTGAGAGTGTAGTGAAAGGGTTGCACTTTTCTGTCCATCCGCGGGAGTGCCGTCCGAGGGGGGAGCGCTCCGGAGGTCCGCGCCTCGCCTCCCGGTCTGCGCTGGCCGCCCTCTCCGGCACCTGGAGCAAAATAGCCGTCGATGCGCTCCCTCCTCCTCGCTCCTCCTGGCAGCGCCTCCAAGCGCCTCCTCACTCCTCCCCCGCCTCGAAGGACCCATCCTTCCCCTCCTCTCCTCCCTCCTCAGTCTTCTTGTCGCCGCCGGTGTGCTCCGCGAGGCGCTCCTCGTCGGCATCAATTACCCGAGGACCTCCGCGGAGCTGAGGGGGTGTATCAACGACGTGCAGCGGATGTCCGGCGTGTTGACTCAGATGTATGGGTTCTCCAGCGTTAAGACTGTTAGCCAGCGTTGACCCCAATTTGTATGCTTCTTGGAATATGTGTTGTGCAATCTATGTGGTGCAACCTATGTGGTGCAATCAATCTTTTGCTCAATTTGAAGCTGTCCTCTCCACTGCTCGTGCAAACATCCCACCCTCCCGCCCGCAACTTGGTCGCAAGACTTCTTAAGACCGTGACTGTGGGTACCAAATGGCACTTGGCAACGACCGCGACGCCGACGACGAAAGCGACAACGACGACGACGACGACGCCTACGACGACTACGACGACACCGACGACGTCTCCGACGACTTCGACTACGACGACAACGACGACGTCGACGACGACGACGACACCGACGACGACGACGACGATGACGACGCCGACGACGACGACGGCGACGACGACGCCGACGACGAGGACGACGAAGACGACGACGACGTCGCCAACGAAGACAACGCCGACGACGAGGGAGGAGGGAGTACGACGACGGCGACAACGACAACGACGAGGGAGGAGGGAGGACGGCGACTACCTGAACGACGAAGAAGGAGGGAGGACGGCGACGCCGACGATGACAACGACGAGGGAGGAGGGAAGACGACGACGACGACAACGGCGACAAATAGGAGGGACGACGACGAGACGCCGACGACGGACGACGACGACGACGAGGGAGGAGGAAGGACGACCACGGCGACAACGACGACGGAAACGACGACGCCAAAGAGGACGAGGACGACGACGAGGAAAGACAGGCGACGACGACGGCGATGACGACGACGCGGGAGGAGGGCGGACGGCGACGCCGACGACGACGACGCAAGAGCGCGCGCGCACGTTTTCGTTGGAAATCCGTGTTGCGAAACCGTGTGTTTGTGTATTTTTTGGACACTCGATTTTGCAATCCTTCCGAAACAGAAGGTTTTGAAGGATTTCGGCATGCGCGCGCGACGACGCGCGCGCGTGCATTTCGTTTTTTTTGCAGACGATTCTCGCGACGGCACGCGCGCAATGGCGTTCGAACGGTTTCGACTTGCGCGCGAGGGAATCCCATTTTGCACTTTATTTGTTTTCTTTTGGTTTTTGTTGATAATCTTGAACAACCTATCGTTTCCTTCAGATTTCGCAAGAACGCGCGTGTAAGTTTTTTAGAAAATCAGTGTTGCGAAACGTTGCGTTTTATATGTTTCTTGGGAACTCGATTTTTGAAATCCTTCCGACATCGAAGGTTTTTGAAAGATTTCGGCATGCGCGCGCGACGACGCGCGCGTGTGCACTTCGTATCATTTTTTGCCAGGGATTCTTGGAAATTTATGTTTTTTGACAAGCGAGTGCGCGCGCATAGTATTTTTTGCAAAGGATGGCGGGGGGGGGGTCGATACCGGTTTGGCTGGGATAGTATGAGTTCACAGGTAGGGCGGACGAGTGTGCAGAATAATTACGAAATCGCAATACCCCAGGGGGGATCGTTAACTCTGGGGGGGTAGATTTTTTCCAGAAAGGAGAATTCACTTGTGAAACTCGCAGCTGTCAACTGTACTGCTCGCGCAATCATCCCACCACCCACCCGCAACTTGTTTCGCAAAACACGAGCGGCGGCGATTACCGTGAGTTCTTGGTGTTCGCTGGTGCATCTCTGCGGCCGCGCCAGCCCGCGCATGCACCTGCGCGCGGCGGCCAGCTAGCTTAGCGCGACCGACGCGGCCGCGGTGGCGCTGACCGCTGGGCACATCCCATCGGGCACTTCAGTGCGAGTCGGCGAGTTGGACTGGCGCGGTATCATGGCAACGTCGACAACAGTAAACACGATGATGGTAGTACCGATGCTGGTGACGATGTCGACAAAGACTGTGGCATGGCCAGTGACGGCGCCGATGTTGATCACGACGATGACGGCCTCCTCGCGTCGGTGATGAAGGTCTTGGATGGCGTTCGACATGCGTGCGCGGCCGACGCGCGAGAGTGGCCCGCATGGTGTTTGTTTGATACTGCTCGTGCCCCCCCCCAGCACGCTCGCAAGGGCGATCGAATGATTTCGGCATGCGGCGCGAGAGGCCCGTTTGGCATAATTCAACGAACAGGTTTTCTTTACAATCTGCTAGAGCGCGATCGCCGTTTTTTGGTGTGTAAAAAATCTGTTGTTGCGAAACCATGCGTTTTAATATGGTTTCGCGACACTCGGTTTTGAAATTCTCATGTCGCCCAAGGTTTTCTTGATATTGATTTTGTGTGCGCGCGACGACGTGCCCGCGTGCACATCGTTCCATTTTCGCAAAACAAAATTCTCGCGACAGTACGCGCGCAAGGACGTTCGAACGATTTCGACATGCGCGCGCGAAGCCCGTCTGGCAACATTGTGCAAACAAGCATTTGCAAGAACGTGCGTGCTGATAAACAACGTGACTCCAAGCCACGTATGTTGATTTTTTAGCATTTGATTCTGACATCCTTACTAAACCTAGGGTTTTTGAAGGATTTCGGCATGCTCCCGCGACGACGCGCGTGTGCGGACATAATCATCCTTTTGTGTGCCAAGGGTTCTGGACAATAGATGATTTTGAAAGGTGAGCGTGCGCGCATATTAGTTTTTTCCAAAAGATGACGGCGGGTGCCCATACCGGTTGGGCTGGGCTGGTACGAATTTATGTTTAGGATGGACGATGGGGCAGAATCATATGTAAATTGCAATACGAAAGTGGGTGCCGATGATGATCCCAAAGGGGCACTTGAGACAGTGAAGCCATAGATGGTACACTCTATGAATATATGTTTGTGTGTGCATAATATATATATATATATATATATATATATATATATATTTACACATTTGTATACATATATATATATATGTATACTATTATCCCATATTATGTTATATATATATATATATATATAGAGGGGAATAGGCCGGGGGGGCACCCCCATGTGGGGATCGGGGAGGTCCCAAGGCTCTCAGGACTGCCCGGGCCCGCTCCCACACACGCCACGACACGCCAAGAGGGCCCTAAAGATTGCCAAGACAGCCCCTAGAGGCCCCGGACACGCCGAAGATGGCCTCAGGACGGCCGACGACGCGGCCAAAACGCCTCAAGAGTGCTTCCAGAGGCTCCTCCCAAGGGCCCCAGAAACCGAACATCAAAAATTATTCGATGGTTGTTGACATATTTTTGCGCAATCCCATGTTCCTCGGTCCCGGACCGCGTCAGAAGCCCTTCAGATCGCTCCAAGACGGCCGAAGAGGCTCCCAAGAAAGCCCAGAGACGGCCCAGGAGGCTCCCCAGATAATTCAAGAGGGCCTCGGGAGCGCCCCAAGAGAGCCCCAAGAACGCCCCAACAGGGCCCGAAGAGCGCGACATTTCAAGGTCTCCGGCCTGAGAGGCTCCTAGGACGCCCCCAGAGGCCATCAAGACGCTCCCACGAAGCCCCGTGAGGCTCCCAAGAGGCCCCCCAGAAACCCCAATAGGCCTCCCAGGGGCCTCCAGGGAAGCCCCCTGCGGGCCCCCAAGGCACTTCGGTAAGTCGTATTTCCCAGAAAGCTTTTGCGCGGGAGCATGATTCCTTGGGCTTCCGCCCACCGCCCCAACCATGTTTTCAATAGGCTTGCTGACAAGGCCAAAAGGGGCCCCTCGGTAAGCCCCCAGAGGCCCCCCTCTTAAGAGAGCCGAACAAATCATGCTCACGGACTGCTTCGCAGGAACATGATTCTCGGGTTGCCGCCCTCTGCCCAAACCATGTTCCCTAAACGCCTGCCAGGGCTAAAAAAAACGAGAGTCCCAAGCAGCGCTACCGTCCGCCACGCTCGGAAACGCGTCAGGCCCCAAAGCCTCTGGAGGCGCCCAACGACACCCCACAATCATGTTCCCAGGAAGCTTTTTGGGAACATGATTCTTCAGGTTTCCGCCCCCGGCCCCAACCATGCGTACCAAAATGCTTGCTGGGCATCCTCCAAATGGGCCCTCATACGCGCCATCATGTTACCAGAAAACTCTCCGATAACATGATTCCTCAGGCTTTCGCTCCCCGCGCGCAACATCTGTCCCAAAGCGCCTGTCAAACAGGACTCGAATGGGCCCTCAAGTATGTTCCCAGAAGCCCCATAAGATGCTGATGATGATGATGACAAAGGTGACGATTATGATGGTGATGGTGATCGTGATGGTTGTGATGATGCTGACAACGATATCCACGACCGCGCTGATGCTGAGGAGGAGGAGGATGACGATGCGGAGGATACTGATGGTGTGGATGTTGATGCTCATGCTGATGATGGTGATGAGGATGACGATGGTGCTGTTGCTGCTGATCATGCTGATGCTGAGGCGGACGACGACGATGACGATGACGATGACGATGATGATGATGCTGTTGATGCTGATGATGCTGATGATGCTGATGACGATGATGACGATGATGACGATGATGAT
>CAUYUJ010000264.1:67500-116088 GCA_963575745.1 Prorocentrum cordatum | reverse complement strand
GGCCCAAGGCGGCCTCAGGCCAAGCTAAGTAGGTCCTAGGCCCTAGGCCACTAGAGTCACTAGGCACTAGGCCTAGGCCCTAAGGCCCTAATGTACTATGGCTTAGGCCCTAGGCCCCAGGCCTAGGCCCTCGGCCTGAGGCCATGGCCTCGGCCTAGAGCCCAAGGGCCCCTGGCCCAGGCCCTATCGGCCCTGGGTCCTAGGTCCCAAGCCCTGAGCCCTCGTCCCTAGGCCCTAGGCCGAAGCCCTGCAAGCCTAATCCCGCCGCCCCAGGTCGCAGGGCCTGGGGCTTGGCCCCAGGCCCCAGACCTGGCCCGAAGGCCTTAGGCCGTAGGCCCTAGGCCCTAGGCCCTAGGCCAGGCCCCAGGGCGCTGGCCCGGTGCCCCAGGCCACAGCCCCCCAAGCCCGGTCGCAGAAAATGTTCGGCGGCGCGCGCGGCCTGGAAAATGTTCGCCGGAAATGTTCGGCGGCGCGTTTCTCCCCGGGCAACTTACTCGCTCGCTGCGCGTGACCCTGGAAAATGTTCGGAGAAAATGTTCGGTTGCTTGAAAATGTTCGAAAAATGTTCGAAAAATGTTCGAAAAATGTTCGGGCCTTTGAAAATGTTCGAAAAATGTTCGAAACATGTTCGGAACCATGATCGGAAAATGTTCGAAAAATGTTTGAAAAATGTTCGGGGGCAACCGCTCGCCGCCGAAAATGTTCGGAACGGGTCGGCTCGCCGGGACGAGTCGTCTGCGCGGCGCGCAGCAGGCCGCGCGGCCCGGGGCCGCGCGGCCGGGGGCCGCGCGTTGCGGCGCGCCCCAGGGCTGCGCGCCCTGCGGCGCGCCGCCAAAAGCCTCTGCGAGCCACCAGCACCAAGCCATGGGCGCTGAGGCCAACGGTCTTGGCCTCCCTGGTGAACGCAGAGACTTCAGCAGCGGAGGGCGAGAGAGAGCAGGAACAATGGGCGTGGCCCACCCGATGGGCCACGCCCATCGTTGACTCAACGATGGGTCCCCTGGTGGGTCACGCTGTTGCGAACAATGTGCAAGAAACAAATCACAAAAGAGCGGCTGTTGGCATAGGCATAGGCACGGCTGGGTGGCGCCAGCGCGCCTGCAGCTGCGCCGTCACCTCGCACCTGCGGGCAGCATCGAGTTCCTGCTGCTGCCCCTTCCCATGCTACTGCTATAGCTGCTATGGTTTACATGTTTACATGCCATGATGTAACTCTGATAAGATGCATGGCGCAAAAAAGCCCGCCACAGAAAACGCGCGTTCGGAAACACATCGCTAAAATTACAACGCGTGAAACGTAAAGTTGAGATTACAAAAAAAACTGGCGCAACATGATTTCCAACTTGCATATCATAATCTGTAGTTACTGTAGTTGCGCTAGCGGTGCAGGTGCTGAACATACGCGGCGCGAGTGACTCAAAACATCGATGATAATTGCGCGTGCGATTCAGGTATTAATATATTGAACATTTTAATACTTTAATACTGGCAAATGTCCTGGGAAAATGACGTGAGTTTCGTTTTGGTTTTGGGGGGTCGTTCTGCGAGACAGCTGGTTTGCATGGTAGCTGCTATTGAAACTGCGAAACGGGATGTTTGATACCAGGGGAAACTTTATCAGTTAAGCCATGCGTGTGTTCAAGACTGTACGCGCACAAACAATGTGGCCCACCGGTGCCCTATACTATAGGCCTAGGCTATAGGCTAGACTCTAGACCCTCGCACGCATGTCCCATGCAGCCCCTTGGCCGCACCCCTCACGCGGGCGCTCGATGCGGGCCCGTGAGCTCCATGAGAGGTTCTCACCGCCTCCCCCACCCCCATCTCTTGCGAAACCCATCCCCGATAGACAGATCATGCCAATGCGGAGCTCTGATAATATGTTCCAAGTGGTTCAAGAGTCTCCCAATGCCCACAGCCCAAAGACTCCGACCTGCAAGCAAGACTCGACGGACGGGCTGGCCGCAAGCCTATCATGAGATATTATTGCCCCGATCTCCTGTTCAAAGTCCCCCATGATCGCTGTCGACGGCCAGAAACGCATTTTCATCATAGAAGATCGTCGATGGTGCACTGGCGGCACTGGAGTTGGAATAACTACTTTCGGTGTCCCATTGCTGCAGCTCGCTGGGGGTGTCATCAACGGGGGGGGGGAACGATTGCAACGATTCGGATGATAGCTGAAAGCCGTAGCTACTTGTTAACTGTTAACCAACATCCATGGCATCACGCCATTACGCCGTATGCCATATGCCATATGACATACGACACCAACGCACTACTCTTGCATCGTTTCCCCCCCGCACCCCTGCGTGCGCGCGCGGTGGGGCACCCCTGGGAAATGACCAGATTTGCCAGGCCCCAGGGCGCGCCAAAACTGAGGCACTGGTTCCCATCTTGAGCCGGGAAACCTTCTGGCGCAAGTGCCCCCCCCCGCCTTCTACTCTACTTCTACTTTCGACTGAGACTTCTTAGAAGACTTACCTGGTACCTGGTGGTTGCCTGGGCCTGGGCCACACGCCCCCCTCGCCCCTGGCCGCCGAGCTGCTCAAGAGTTCTCAAGCAGCAAGCCCAACATACGACGCACGGGCCACGGTGAGTGCGGCGGCGACAATGGGGGGGCCTTCAATGCTCAACGCCTTCAACAACCCATGCGACGCCTGCTACATCGATGGCCACTGCGATGAAGATGCGGCCCCACCCTGACCCCTGCCACACGCACCCCGTCGCCCATCTGACAGGGCCAACGGCGAAGGCGGAGGGATCTGACACCACGCGGATGGGGGGGGCGCGCTTCACTGGGAAGGTCTGGCACGCGAACAGTGAGCCAACATGGGCAAGGCGGATGATCGACATCACATGGGAGGGGGACAAGGTCAGGAATCCAGAGCTCCAATTATCTCCGAGGGCGGCTCGACTTTCGCATGTGCTCTAAACTCTAGAATCTAGAAACAAACCTGAACGCAAAGCTGCGAGCAACGTCCTGCCGGGCTGCAACGTCCTCCTCCCGCAACCTCGCGGGGAGAATGTTGGACACGGAGGTCGGCGGCTGCAGCGTGCGAAGGTTGATGATGCTGTCGACCCTCTGCGAGATCCACTGCAGCGACCTCTCGCCGCCCAGCATGTCGTCTATGCCCAAGATGTACAGCCTTGCGCGGAGGCGGGTGGGAGCCGGCGGTGACCAATCCTGGTCCTGGTCCTGCTCTTTCCTGTTTACTCTCCGTTTTGGCATCATATCCAATCGGGCCACTCCCCAGGCCCCCCTAGGCCCTACGTCACTTCCTCCTCCTCCTGCTCACCTGCCTCCTCCAGCCTCTCCCTCCTCATCCGCCCCCCTCATCCCTCCCTCCCTGCTTATCCTCTGTCCTCCTTCCTCCTATCCTCTTCCTCCGGGCCCTCGCCCCCCCCCCCCTCCCCCTCGCCTGCCTCCTCGTCTCAAGTGCTGATGTCTCGGGCGGGGGGGCTCTGAGCTGGACATCGGCATCAAGGAGATAGAACTGAACACTGAACGAAAGCCACAAACAAAAACCCGCGGCTGAAAACATCGCAAGGGAGGGGGGGGGGGGGGGCGGACCGAATCTGAGAACAACCGCAACTGAGCGGCAAAAAAAACATCAGGCGGCCTTGGCCACGCAAGCTCTGAACCGCCAGGGACTTCATTCAAGAAGCCAAACCTCAGAGACTCGTATTCTATTCAACCGACTCCTGGGCGTTGAAGGACCACGGCCCATGCTCAGGCCTGAAAGGCCTTGGCATGTGGCTAGAGTCGGCTAGAGAAAAGAAAAAAAAATGAAAAAAAAAAAGAAAAAAAAAAAAAAAAAGAAAACAAAAACAAAAAAAAAAAAAAAAAAAAAAAAGAAAAAAAGAAGAATAAAAAAAAAAACAAAAAGAAAAAAAAGAAAAAAAAAAAAAAAAAAAAAAAATAAAAAAAAAAACAAAAAGAAAAAAAAACAAAAATATAAAAAACAAAAACAAAAAAAAAAAACAAAAAAAACAAAAAAAAAATAAAAAAAAAAATAAAAAAAAAAAAAAAAAAAAAATAAAAAAAAAAAAAAAAAAAACAAACAAAAAAAAAAAAAAAAAAAAATAAAAAAAAAAAAAAATAAAAAAATAAACAAAAAAAAAAAAAAAAAAAACAAAAAAAAAAAAAAAAGATAATAAAAAAAAAAGAAAAAAAAAAAAAACAAGAAAAAAAAAAGAAAAAATACAAAAAAAAAAAAAAAAAAGAAAAAGAGAAAAAAGAGAGAAAAAGAAAAAAAAAAAAAAAAAAAAGAACCGAGGCAGCAGCGGCTAGCGGCTAGCGGCGGCTAGCGGCTAGCGGCTAAACGGCTATGCTTATAGCTGCTATAGCTGCTATGGCTTTGGCATATGGCCATGGCCTCCGGAATGGCCAACGACGATTTTTTACTGGATGGGGGTCAGTGAGGTTGTCCGAACTACGTTCGATCCCGATTGGGGAGCGGCGGGCCTCTTGCGATCCATCTCGCTCCAAACGGAAGCGCCCATGAGGAACACTTGGATGCTGTAGCCCAAGTCCGCGCACATCTGGCAGAAACACTCCAAGTAGCTCTGGCCGCCAGTCTGGCCGGCCTTTGTCTTCCTCGTCCTGAACTCCTCAATCTCCTCCACGCAAAAGGCGTGCGGTCTATCGTTGCGAAGATGAGAAAACCAATCCTCGAAGACAGTACTGAATTTGCCGTGCTGCTCGGGCCTAATGCCCGACTGGCTGTTGAAGTAGTTGGAGAATGGCTGGCATGGAAGGCCCACAGTTGTCATGTGCGGCCTCTGGCGAGGTGGGCAGCAAATGCCATGGGCCTCGCAAGTAGAATACTCTGGGTTCGTTGCGTCTGCCATGCTCTGGTACAGATGCCCGTCCTGCAAGTCTGCCCTGAACACCTGCTTCAAGAAACGACGCGCCAGAGGTTTTGTATCATTGAAGCTCTGCGTGGTGGTGTCCATCATGAAAGCCTTGAACACTGCGCACTCTGCGCCGGTCCCTGAGCAACAACTTTCGTGGATCATTGGCTTGATAGGCCTCAGTGGCAATCTCGCCCGGTCTGACTCCATTGCCACAATTATAGGTTGCATCCACCACTCAGCGCCGCGAGGACTTGGAATTGGCGGGTGGCTGCGAAGCCAAGCCGCTGGCATCTTACCGTGAGGCGGCGCTGCCGCCGCGCTGCGGGGGCAACTGCTGACGCTGCCAGCACCACTTGCAGCCGGCGACCTCGACCTCGACCTCGACCTGCCCCCTCCCGCAGATGGCGACTTCTCCGGCATAAGTCCTGAAAGGCTGAGGCTGGGACTGTGACTGGGGCTCGCCTGAGGATGCAACGCCTGGGGCGACCCACCAGGACTGGAAACTGCATGCCAATCTGATCCGTGCGCTTCCCTGCTGGCGTCTGGGCCCTGCTCGAAACCGCACTCAGAACCTGCCCTGACAAACCTATCTGTGGCCTTGCTCAATAATGATGATGGTGCCCCATGCGACCTGCCGCTCGACCTGGACCTGGATCTCGACCTGGATCTCGCGGAACCAGGCCCTGGCGACTGTGAGCGCTGGCGGGGCGCTGCCTCTGGCGAAGGTGGAATGACCTCAGGCTTGAAATCTGAATCGCCTGACTGGGGCGCTTCAGCGCCCGATGCCTGGATGTCGAATAGCATGGCCTCAAGATCCCAGCTGTCAGGCCCACCCTGGCTTCCCATCGCAGCAGAGGGAGCGTGTCCGCACAATACTAAGACATAGAATATGAAGAACCAACTAGGGCATGCGCACATCGGAAGACGGACCTGAACGCCTGAACCACAAAACTGCGTCCACAAGACTGCGTCGACCAAAGAGGCATATCGCAAATCTGATAATGGAAGAGCTGATCAAGGAAGATAATGCAACGCAACGCAATGCGACCTTCAAAGCGACGCCTGCGGGGAGATGCGAGACCTGGCCATCTCGAACGCGAACAAACCCAATAATTATGGTTGAGGCTCAAGGGTGCCCCGTCTGACCTGTCTTGCATCAGCGGGCAGGGCCACAGGGGCCCACTCAGATTGGGGCTTGAATAATAGCCATTCGCCCCCACCATACCTGGACCAGCTGGATGAGGATAGCCTGCGTTCATACAATGTCTGCGCGTCCTGGTCCTAGCCGCCGGTCCTAGCCGCTAGCCTACTTTCCTAAGACCTTAGGACCTAAGACTAAGACATGCCTCACTACCTACTTAGGACCTACTTCCCCAAGGCATGTCCCACTACCTACTTAGGACCTACTTTCCCAAAACATGCCCCACTGGCCTACTTAACTTAGGACCTACTTTCCCAAGACATGCCCCAGTACCTACTTAGGACCTACTTTCCCAAGACATGCCCCACTACCTACTTAGGACCTACTTTCCCAAGACCCGAAGCCAAGACATGCCCGACTACCTACTTAGGACCTACTTTCCCAAGACATGCCCCATTACTTACTTAGGACCTACTTTTCCAAGACATGCCCCACTTTCCCAAGACCCAAGGCCAAGACATGCCCCACGACCTACTTAGAAACGGCCCAAGACATGCCCCACTACCTACTTAGGACCTACTTTCCCAAGACATGCCCCACTTTCCCAAGACCCAAGACCCAAGACATGCCCCACTTCCCCAAGACATGCCCTCGCAGAGCAGATGAGATGGCCAGCGGGGAGGCCTGCACAGCACTCCCGAAAAAAACTGCGTTGATTGAATGTTTTTCTCTTGGCCAAGCTTGCAAAGACATCCGCAAGGACGCTCTGCTCCGCGCCTGGACGACGGTCACGCTGCGTCCAACTCCGCGTCGGTCATGTCCACGTATGTGCGAGGCCTCTCGTACATCACGTGGCGCAATCTGCCCTCTGGGTCGTCTGGCGGTATGTCGCGGCCCCTGATGAGCCACTGTTTGACCAACCGTAAACAATAATCGGATGGCAACTCGTTTGGGGGCTTGCCAAACGTCACCTGCTTCTTGCACTCGAGCGTGTCGTATGTGTTCCTGTGGCAACCGCACACTGCGCCCCAACCGATCTGGACCCCCCGGGAAAAGACGCCGGCAACATCCCAACCGCGCCAGTTGAAACTCCGAAGAACTCCGCGGCCTCGGGCTCCACCGCCGCGGCCTCTGCCAGCTGCTGGCGCCGCTGGAGCGGCTGGGTGCGGCGGCGGCAGCGGGGGCGGCATGTCGCCACCTGGATCTCCATGTCCGCCGCCGTCGCCGCCCCCGGGGCCGCCGCCCTCGTCGCCGCCTTCGCAGCCACTGGCATCCCCATCGACGCCGAAAAGATCATCGTCCCATGGGTCATTATCTTGGACTGCTGCGAGGTCTGCGTCAGGGCCAGCCAGCACGACGTCTCCTGCATGGTCTCCGCCATCGCCGCCATCACCGCCGAGGTCCACATCAACGATGGGCGCGAGGACTGGCTTGGCTTCTCCTTTCGAAGAACCCCCCTTGGCTCTCGCTTGGCGAAGGCGCCTCTTGGGGCCACTCCAGAAATTGAACTCGTCGTCGTCTCCTGTTACACCGACTGCATAGACCTCCAGCCCGAAGCCTGGGACGAAATTGAGTCTCTCGGAATCCCCAGCGAATATTCGAAAAAAAAATAACAAGACCAAGCAACCTCAGCATTAAGAATGGCACAAACTCTCCACGCATTAGATATTCCCAAGTGGTCAGACTCGCAACCATCAAAATCTAATGAAACTCTGCCGAATTCTGCTGCATACTCCACAGCCCCATCATCCTTGGACTGACATAAAGGGGCCATATCCATGTGCATCGTATTAAAATTTATGTAGCTAATGTGCCACCACGCAATCGTATCCACCTCTGGCGAGAAAAACTTCACAACCAGCGCTCCCAAGTCATACAAGCGCCGGAGCTCTGAATCCTTGGCAAGGACCCGCCTAGTGAGCTGGCTGAATGCGCTGGCCATGGCGATGCGGGACTGCCCCATGGGGCCGCACAAGCAGAAGCCAGCGATGAAACAAAGGCGAACGCCCCTCGAATACGTTCGCTTGGGCTGGTCAGCTGCCAGTAGCGGAAGATGCCGCTGCTCCCAAGCATCGACGAGCACTTGCAACGCAGAGTTGGAATGAGAAAGAGCCCTGCACGCCATCCGATCAAGAGGGGGAAGCCACTCCAAGACAACATATGGCAATGTCTGGTCGATAAAAGATACCCGTGCGCCGTGATCAGCATTGCGCGCGGGAATGTCTGCAGGAACTTTGTAGCTCTGAGATGATGACCACTGCGCGTACTGCTGGGCATTGGCCAGCCTCTCCTCGCGGGCTGTCTGCACTGCATGTCTCGATCGTGTCCGCGCGCTTCGGGTCGCGACCTCCAACCCCCCCAAGCCTGCCTGGATGGCCAACGCGTGAGAGTCATCTGTGATATCTGGAAGAGCTGAACGAGGCGCTGCAAATATGCCGAACGCAGGGGCGCCCACGGATGAAGATACCTGGCCCATCCGCCCCTGCCACTCGAGTCGGTAAAAATCATGCCCCCGGCGTGCAATCACGTCGCGCCTGTGGGCATGAGCTGCTCGGAATACGGCTTTCCTCTCATGTTTGGTCCATGTCCTGCCGCGAAGGTAATCTCGTATGCAAGCGCGCTCGAGGCCGCCATAACCTCGGGAACACTGCAAATGCACGGGAACACGGCTGCGCCCAAACAGCGCTTGTACAATGATCCTGGCCCTCGAGATGCTGGAACGCTAAGGGCGGTTCCCCCCCCCCAGGGGGGGTCGCGTTGAGGGCAGGGCCCCGGCAGGATAGGTCCGGTGGGGGAAGAGTAGGAGGAGGAGGGCGGCATGGCATGGCATAGCATAGGCATAGGACACAGGGACATAGGGCCTAGGGCCATAGGGCCTGCCATAGGGCCTAGGGACATAAGGCATAAAGAAAATCAAGCTGCCGCTATTTATCTGATGCCATAGTATATGCTATCTGCTATATTCGCACGATGTACCAATCTTTCTGCCGCGGGGCCACTGTTGGAAACTAGAATCTAGAACTCGATTTACCAACCGTTCGGCCCGTTACGTTAGCCGTTCGCCTTTACGCCGCAGGGCCTGCATGCGAAATCAGTTGTGACTCTAAGACTCTAAGACTCTAAGACTAGGTTCCTCGAGGCCTCCTCCACCTCCTCCCCCCCCTCCTCCTCCTCCTCCTCCTCCTTTTCCTCCTCCTGCTCTGAGCCACCCTGGCCAATTTCGTAACCCTTCTCTGCTGGGTTCCTCCTCCTCCTCCTCCTCCTCCCCCTCCTCCTCCTCCTCCTCCTCCTCCTCCTCCTAAACCCCTCCTCCTCCTCCTCCCTCCTCCTCTCCTCTCCTCCTCCTCCTCCTCCTCCTCCTCCTCCTCCCCCTTCTCCTCCCCCTTCCTCCCCCTTCCTTCGCTCCTCCTCCTCCTTCCTCCTCCTCCTCCTCCTCCTCCTCGTGCTCTCCTACCCCCCCCCCCCCCCTCCACATCCTCCTCCTCCTCTGCCTCCTCCTCCTCAACCTCCTCCTCCTCCTCCTCCTCCTCCTCCTCCTCCTCCTGCCTCGGAGCTGATCCTGGATGACCTGAAATCTTGGCGCTACCATGGGGCTGTCGCACTCGTTACCTCGCTAGATTTAGATCGAACGAGCATTTAAATTTAGAGCGCCAGCGAACCAATCAAACCCACAACTTGCAATTTCTGCGCAACGCAACGCAATGCAACTCACCCCCTTGGAATGAATGGGCGAATCAATGCGAACTGAGCCCTGGCAGCGGCACTGTTACTTATGCTTGCTGATACGGCGTGGGACTTAGGATTTGGGTAGGACCTAGGACCTAGGACTTACGCACTTAGCAAGTAACAACTAGTAACAATAATTAAGGTTAGGGCGAGGAGGGGGGGTCTGTGGACATTTGGGGAAAGGCCGCCCTGGGACCTCTCCGGGGCCGCTTGGACTTCCTCATCGCTCCTGGGCGGCCCTGCCTGCGCGCGAGGCGAGCTGCCTTCGCTGGGTCTGCAGGCACGCCCCTCTGGAGCCTCCGCCTCCGTCTCTGGCCCCTCGAGCTGCCCTCCGGGCGGGCGCACGTCGACCGCGAGAGCTGCAACTCGCGGCGCAACCTCTGGCTCAGATTTCAGAAGGTGCGCCCTCGGCTTCGACCCCCGCCCCACCCCCCTGACTGGGCGCCAAATCACCGCGACGCCGGGGGGGGGGGGCGGCGGGAGGGGGGGGGCGGGCGTTGGCCCCATGCGACGACGCGCAAATCTCGGCGCCAAAATCCCCACGCCCCTAGCAGCTGGCCCTAGCAAAAAACTTCGCAGGACAGCTGTCCTCTGACGCCCAAACTCCTAGACTCTCTAGACTCTCCTAGACCTCCCCCCCGAAGCACGACTGACAGACAGACTCTGACGGTCCATGGGAGGCGAAACCATATATATGTCATAATATATGTGTTGCAATGGTCCCTGGGCCTGCCTGGCGAATTCCAGTGCGGCATTTTGCTGGTTCACTGGGTGACTTGAAGGAAGGGATCGGAGGATCGTTGAAACGACTCAGAATGCTCGTTCGGAACTCGCCAGGGCGCCACTCTGACTCTCCAGCCCATGCACTCAACTTCATGGGTGCCTCGACTTTGAAAGGAGCCCCCCCCGGGGGCTGGGGCCCTTCTGCCCTCGGGCGCGCAGGAAGGGGGGGGGGGCATCAAGTCTTAACTTAATATTTGGCATGGGAAGCCTGAGGATCAAGAAATCTGCTGAAGCCCTGCTGAACGGAATGGCGTTCGTCTGGGCCTTCCGGCAAAGGCGCCTGATCTGAGCGTTGCGGCACTCGATTGAACCGATGTCTAGGGCAGCCTCCTGGTTGACCGCTGTCAACGTCGCCATGCAATCGGAACTGGTCAGCTTGGCCGCTGTCGGCCATGTGGTGACCACAGCCTGGCGGTGCAATCCGGAAGCTGCAATGCCATCAATGCCCTCCCCGACAGAACCCCGCCCCTTTCCCCGGCCGAAGCTTCAGGGACCAAATTAATGTAATGTTCAATGCGTGGGATTAGTTTAGTTAGTTAGCGGTTTGGTGTTTGGTTGGGTTAGAGTGGTTAGTGACGTGGTATGGTTGTATGGTTAATACACGGAACTGATGTGTAATAGCTACAATTATGTAATATGAATATGTAACGTAGAGTAGGACAAATTGCATAATTGGCATATCGCGCGCGCGCCCGAATACATAGGACAACGGAAAGAGCGAGGTGGAGCGATGACGTTCAGGCGGGGCGAAGCCTTACAGGGAGGGGCCCCAGGGGAGGGGGGGGGGGCGCGCGGGAATTGATGCTAATCGGGGGTAGGTCCTAGGCCCTAGGCCCTAGGCCCTAGGCCCTGGGCCCTGGGCCCTAGGCCCTACCTACCCTAGGCCCTAGGCCCTTAGGCCCTAGGGTTGTTGTATGTTTTTGTTTTCTGATTTTCTCTCCAGACGGCCGAAGTTCTCTTTCAAAACAGCCCAAGAGCGTTCCAACACAGCCCAAGGCCGCCCAAGACTGCCCAAGAGGCCCCCGAGAGGCCCAAAAAAGAAGCCCCCAAGAGCCCAAGAGTCCCAAGAGGCGCCCAAGGGGCGTCCCAAGAGGGCCCCAAGATGCCAAAATCTTTGATTCCCCACGAGGAAAACGTAGATTTTAGCGTAGACGACGGCCCAAGAGTCAAGAGGCCCCCAAGACCGCCCCAAAAGACGGCCCAAGAGGCCCCCGAGAGGCCCTGCCCAAAGGGGGGCCCCAGACGGCCCAAGAGTCGAGGCGCCCGAGACGGCCCAAAAGCCAAAAAGAGCCCCAAGAGAGCTCGCGAATGCTGCCCAGCAACTGTTTTTTTGAGAGGGCCCCACAAAAACATTGCCGCGGCTGCCCAGGAGATGCCCCGAGAGGCCCAAGAGTCCCCAATGGCCCAATGGCCCAAGAGCCCACAAGAGTCACAAGAGGTCCCGAGAGGGCCCCAAGACCCAAGACCCCAAGACTGGCCGGGGCCATGGGGCCCCGCGAGAGCCCCAAAAGGGCCCAAGAGGGCGCCAAGACAAGACGGCCCCAGAGGCGCCCAAGACCGCCCAAGAGGGCCCCGCCCCAGAAGGGGGGCCACGAACCCGAAAGAGCCTTTCGCCCCAAAACGCTCCTGGGAGGCCCCCACAGACCCCGTAGAAGCCCCGGCCCCCAAGAGCCTCAAAAGGGGGCTAAAAAAAGGGCCGCAATTGAACCCCAAGAAGGCTCAGAGAAAGAGCGATCGGCAACGCAAAATCAAAGTGCTCTTCACACCAAGGGGTCACCAAGGCTCCCAAGAGCGCACGGTGACGTAAACAAGCTGATAAACTAATAAAACTTATAAGAATTATAAGACAGACCAAGGTCAGGTGACCAAGGCTCCCAGCAGGGAACGATGACGCGACAAGTTCCTGACACCAAGGCCCAGCCAAGGCTCAGGAACGGGCGGCAACGCAACAATCTCTGAACACGACGGCTCCCAAGAAAACGGGGCAACGTGACGTACGTGACAAGCTCTCAACGCCAAGGCTCCCAATGCGAACGGTGGTGTGAGCAATGTCGGTCAAATTGCTGAAACGCTCTTTCCGTTTCAATGCCGGCCCAGGTTCTAAAAGCATGGCCAAGTTCGAGTCTACTAATCATAATCAAAACGGGCCCATGCGCGGACGATGTGGAATGTCTGGGTCGCGGCCGTTACTTCAGAGGCGTTCACGCGCGCTTCCCGCCCCCCAGCCGCTGCCCCAGCCAGCGCGTTCAAGCAGCAAACAGAATGCGACGCGATGGGGATTGGAGGTGGCGGCCAGTAAGATTACACTGAAACAAACAAGAGAGCCCCACCAAGGCTTTCAAAAAAGCTCCACCAGAGCGCCCAGATAACCTCAATAATCACAGGTTGCCTCCGAACGATCCTCAAGACAGCTTCAAGACACCAGCGCAACGACAAGCAGCACAACCACCACCAGCGGCGCCAGCACAACCACCAATCACCAGAACAACCACCACCAGTCACCACCAGCTCACCAGCACAACCGCCAGCACAACCACCAGCAGCACAACCACCACCATCGCCGCCAGCACAACCACCAGCACAACCACTATACTTATACTATACTGTATTAGTATAGTGATAACAGCAGTGACTACTACTGCTAAGCTACAGTAGCAGCAGCGCAACCACCAGCACAACCACCACCAGCACAACCACCAGCACAACCACTTGCACAACCACCACCAGCGCCGCCAGCTCAACCACCAGCTCAACCACCAGCACAATCCACAATCACCACCAGCACAACCACCAGCACAACCGCCAGTTGCCCAGCCAAATGAACGACTTTCCCATTGTGGACAACAATACACAATACACAGTACAAGAGTCACCACACGCGGCCGCGCGCACGCGCGTCGCACGCTGCTCCTGTTGATGAACATGTACGAAAAGCCATCTTAACTTCGAAATCCAATCGGTCACCGCTAAGCCGCTAAGCGTTAAGGCCTAGGCTTAGGGCCCACTTTGGTTTTCAAGCCAACATGGCGCGCGCCGTTCCCATTGTAAACAATGCCAGACATACCGCGCGCGCGTACGCGCGTCGCACTCTGCTCCTAGTCAATGTAGGACAAACCGTGCTAATTTCGAAGTCCAATCGGTAACCGCGAAGGGTTCACGTTACCGTTAGTGTTAGTGTCAAAGCCCACATACCGATTTTCCCAGCCAACATACAATGGCCCACCACGCGCGCGCATACATCATACATACGCGCGTCGCACGCTGCTCCCGTTGATGACCACGTAGGAAATCCATGCGAACTTCGACACCCAATCGGTCACCGCAAAGGCTAAGCGGCTAATAGCGGCTAAGGTTCGGGTTAGTTCCCACGCTAAAAGGGCCATGTTCCCACTGTGGGCAAAACACGCTGCTCCGCTTGATCGAGTAGCGAACGCCATGCCAATTTCGAAGTCCAATCGGCCACCGCTATGGCGGCTAAGGCTTAGGCTTAGGACCAGGAGCCTAAGGCTAATGTGGCTAAGGGCCCACCTATAGACTATAGAGGTCCCAAGCCAACATGGCGACTTTCTCAATAAATGCAATACAAGACCCACCACGCACGGCCGCGCGCGCGCGCGCGCGCGTACGCGCGTCGCACGCTGCTCCTATGGATGAACCTATGGGAAATCCGCGTTGAACTTCGAAATCCAATCGGTCGCCGCCGCTAAGGTTCCGCCTCACTTTCCAGGCCAACATGGCTACTGACACGACCCACCACACGCAGCCCCGCGCGCACGCGCGTCGCACGCTGCTCTTATGGCTGAACATGTAGGAAAAGCCATGTTAAATTCGAAATCGAATCGGTCGCCGCTAAGGGTCCACTTTAGTTCCCAAGCCAACATGGCGACTTTCCCATCGTGGACAACGCAAGACCCACCACGCGCGGCCGCGCGCGAGCACGCGCGTCGCACGCTGCTCTGATTGATGCACATGTACGAAAAGCCAGATTAACTTCGAGATGCAACCGCTACAGCGCTAAGCCGCTAGCCGCTAAGCCGCTAAGCCTAGGCTTAAGCTAAGGCAAGGTAAGGCGCTTAGCCGCTGCGGGCCGGCTTTGGCTTCCAAGCCAACATGGCGCGCGCCTTTCCTATTGTGGACACTGCAAGACTCACCGCGCGCGGTCGCGAGCGCGCGCGCGGCGCACGCGCGTCGCACGCCGCGCTAAGGCTCCACTAAGGGTTCAAAAACGGCTCCACTATGGGAGAGAAGACATGTTAACTTCGAAATCCAATCGGCCGCCGCTAAGGCCGCTAAGGCGCTAAGGCTCCGCTAAGGGTTCACTTTAGTTTCCAAGCCAACATGGCGACTTTCCCACTGCGGGCAACTCAAGACTCATTGCGCGCGGCCGCGCGCGCACGCGCGTCGCACGCTGCTCGTATTGAATTGAGTGTGGTGAGAATGTATGAACACCCATGTTGACTTCGAAATCCAATCGGTCAGCGCTAAGGTTTGACCTCAGTTCCCAAGCCAACCTGGGGACTTTCCCATAGTCCATTGTGGACAATATATAGTACCCACCACGCGCGGCTGCGCGCGCGCACGCGCGTCGCACGCTGCTCCTATGCCCTATGCCTATGCATGAGCATGCAGGAAAAGCTATGCTATGCCATGCTCGCTCCGAGATCCAATCGGGTTCACTTTACTTGCCCAGCCAAAATGACGACTTTCCCATAGTGCACAATGCAAGAGTCACCACGCGCGCCCGCGCGCGTGTACGCGCGTCACACGCTGCGCCTACGGGCAACCATGTAGCAAAGCCATGTTAATTTCGAAATCCAATCGGTCGCCGCTAAGGGTTCACTTTAGTTCCCAAACCAACATGGCGACTTTCCCACTGTGGACAACAATACTACTGTTACTACGGACTACGAGGCCCACCACGCGCGGCCGCGCGCGCGCGTACGCGCGTCGCGCGCTGCTTCAAGGCGATGAGCATGTCAGAAAGCCATGTTAACTTGGAAATCCAATCGGGCACTGCTTAACCGTTAACCGTGCGCGGCCGCGCGCGTGCACGCGCGTCGCACGCTGCCCCTGCGTCCGGTGGATGAACGTGTAAGACTGTAAGAAAAGCCATGCTAACTTCGACATGCAATCGGTCACCGCTATAGCCGCCAGGTGCCCAGGCCTAGGCGCTAGGCCCTGGCTGCCAGGTAGTAGCTGGTGGGCTAGTAGCTACAGTGCAGCTACAGCTAGCTAGAGCTAGCTAGCAGCTAGTGCTAGTGCACACGTTGGTTTCCAAGCCAACATGGCGCCTTTCACACTGCGGACAACCCAAGACTCACTCACCACGCGCGGCCGCACGCGCGGGCGCGCACGCGCGTCGCACGCTGCCCCGATTGAGAAACATGTAGGAACAAACAAAACTATGTTAACTTCGAAATCCAATCGGCCACCGCTAAGGGTTCACTTTAATTTCCAAGCCACCATTGCTACTTTCCCATGATGGACAATGCAAGACCCACCACGCGCGGCCGCGCGCGCGCGTCGCACGCTGCTACATGTAGGAGAAGCCATGGTAACTTCGAAATTCAATCATCGGGCACCGCGGGGGTCACTTTTAGTTTCCAAACCAATATGGCGACTTTCCCGTAGTGGACAACACAAGAATCACCGCGCGCGCGTACGCGCGTCGCGCGCTGGTACTATGAGTGAACATGTAGGACATGCGATGCCGCTATGTTATGTTCACTTCCAGTTCGAATCGGTCGCCCGCTAACGATTCAAATTAATTCCCAAGCCAACATGGCGACCTTCCCATTGCCACTGTGGACAACACAATACTCACCACCCGCGGCCGCGGGCGCGCGTGCGCGCGTCGCACGCTGCTCCTCCTATAGGTCCGATACTATAGTACTATAGTCCTATAGATGAACATGTAGGAAAAGCCACGTTAACTTCGAAATTCAATCGGCCACCGCTACCGCCGCTAAGGCGCTAAGGGCTAAGGCTAAGGCTAAGGGCTAATGGCGAAGGGTTCGCTTTGATTGCCAAACTGCCAAACCAGCGTGGCGTCCTTCTCAAAGTGGTAGGACAAGACTCATCATGCGCGGCCGCGCGCGCGTAAAAGCGTCGCACGCTGCTCCTATGTCCTATGGGTGAACAGGTGGACCCATGTTCACTTCGAAATCCAATCGGCAACCATAGTCTATAGTCTATAGCCGCTAAAAGGCTGGGTTTACTTTAGTTTCCACACCAACACGACAACTGCCCCATTGCGGACAATACAGAACACAATGGTACAAGGCTCACCACGCGCAGCCGCGTGCGCGCGCGTACGCGCGTCGCGCGCTGCTCCTGGTCCTAGTCCTAGGTCCTAGGTCTTACTATAGCTAGGTCCTAGGTCCTATGTCCGATGGCGTTGGATGGATGCGCGACAAGCCATGCGCACTTCGAAATCCAACCAGTCACCGATTAATGATTAATGGATCGGTTAATGCTCACTTTAGTAACTTTAAACTTTAGGTACGTTCCCTGGCCAACTTGGCGACTGTCTTATTACGGGAAAAACAGAAGCCACCACGCGCGAGCGCGAGCGCGCGCGTCGGAGCGTTGCTCGCTGCAACAACGGGCGGGCGTGCAAAAAAAAACCCAAGTTAAGTTGGAAATCCAAAGCGCCACTGGTATGGTATGGGTTCACTTTACACTTTACTTCCCAAGCCAACTTGGCGACTGCCCCATTGCGGGCAACACAGAAACCGCCAGCGGCGGGGCGCGGAGGGGCGGAAGCCCAGCCCCTCCAGGGCGGGCCAGCGAGGGGGCGGAAAAGGGCGGAAGCCCTACTTGGGCCAGCGAAAAGGAGGGGGGTGCGGAAACCCTGGGCCAGCGGCGGGGGGCGGAGGGGGCGGAAGCCCTTAAAGCTTAAAGCCCCAGAGGGGGCGGAGAGCCCCGTGCCATAGTTGCCAAGTTAGTGCCAGAGGCCCACGGCGCCCGGACAATTTGGGCATCGATGTCCAGTTTGTCCGGAGACGGCCTCGGGCCTCGGCCTCCCTTGGGGCCCTCTTGGGCCCTTGGGGCGCTCACAGCGCTTGGACAATTTGGACATCCATGTCCAATTTGTCTGGAGACGGCCCGGGCTCTCTTGGGGCCTTCTTGCGGCGCTTACGGCGCCTGGGCAATTTTGACATACATTTCCAGTTTGTCCAGAGACGGCATCGCCCCGGATCGGCGGCACTGGCCGGAGGCCACTGCAATCATTGCTATTACGAAGGTTTTAACCACATGTTGGCCTCTTGGGGGGGCACTGATGAGGATGGGCCAGAGGCCAGAGTCGCCATCTTAAGACGAATTGGTACCTCGTGCCCATGCCGTTTGCGCGTTGCGACGTTAACGCAAAAAATTGGCGGGCTTGCGAAAGGGATGCGCCGGCGCGATCTGCGCGATGAGCGTGCCGAAACGATCCGCGCGAGGGGCGTGCAGAGACGACCTTCTAGACTCTAGACTCTAGACTCCAGGCCCTTAGTAAGCCTTAGGCCTTCCCAGGCTCTCAGGCCCACTCTAAGCTCTAAGGCTAGGCGCCTTGGGACCTTAGGCGTCTTGGATATCTTGGCACATGCTGAGCATGTGCGCCTGGACTTCGCACGGGGCGGGGCACGGGCCTCAAGTGGCCGCCCCGCCCCGTAGGCCCAGAATGGCAACCCCGCAACGGGCCTTGCCAGGCGCCCCGCAGCGCTCGGAAACAGCCTTCGACCCGTAGGCCTTCGACCGCCCGAATGAGGGGCCCCTCCGCCGCCAAGGGACGCTGTGCCAGGGCGGTTAGCCACGCTGAGCAATATCTGCGGACAGCGTGGCGCCTTGCCCTGGCGCAGGTGTTCTCGCTGATGGATGCCGCAGTGGGGAGGCGGTGCCTTCGCGGCCTTCGCGCCCCCCAGCTCTCTCGCACGATTATCTCGCACCATGCGCCTCAAGCTCCAAGATATCCAAAACGCCCAAGTTGGACGAGGAGGAGGAGGAGGGGGAGGAGGAGAAACAGGAGGAGGAGGCGGTGATTTCAACCACGGTGCTGTCAGGAGGACGCTGTTGAAATGGACTCAATGGACGCTGCTCAAGGCGGAGGAGGAGGAAGAGGTGGAGGAGAAGCAGCAGCAGCATCAGCAGGAGCAGCATCATTCTGATAGTGTACATATTCCATACAAAATTCGGTTGTCATGCGGGGTTCATCTGTTGGAATATGTTTTAGCAAAAGTATCCGGAGCAAAAAGCAACAATGCATATGTTTGTCGTGGCGGTTTTTTGAGAAAAATAAAAGTTCTTTACATATGGAACGAACAGGCACCGCACTTGAACAAAGGTAGCTTCTTAATGTTGGGCCCTTTGGAAGCGCGGCCTGTTCCTCCAGTCGCGAAAGACTATGGCCTCAAGACGGCTCCAGAACGCTCCAAAACGTGCAAGTTGGGTCCAAGACGGCGTGGGTGGTTTAGAGAGTTTCTTCTTCCACCCCTCCTTCTTCCCCTTCGGGGAGGGGTTTACCCCTCCCCCTGGGCCCCTAGGCCCTACCCCCCCCCTTGACCTGGGCGGGGCGTTTCGCGAGCGGTCAGAGGGTACTTTGTCGCCCAAGATGGCTCCAAGAGCGCTTCGGAAAGCCGGGCCTAAGACAGATGACCTCCGATATCAGTATTGATCCAAATAGCGTAAGATACCTCAAGATGGCTCCGAATATGCTCCAAGACTCCAAGAGGCTCCAAGACCGTCCCAAGACTCTAAGACGGCTCCAAGAGGCCAACTACTAGCTTTCCAAGGAGGCCTCCAAGAGGCAAACATCCATTGAACTCCTTAGGGAGTCAAATGATTGTTGCTTTCTCGCTGTTTCGTTTCCGATGGCCATCCGAGGCCTCAAGGTGGCTCCAAAATGGCCCAAGAAAGTTCCAAGAGGGGCCAAGCCAAGAGAGCCCCAAGATGGGCCCAAGAGCGCCCAAGAGCGCTCCAAGAGTGGTCCAAGAGGCGATGTTCTGTTAGAGGCTCCCGAGGGGCGGTGCTGCTGCCAATGAAACCCCCTCCCTTTTTGTTGATCGATCTCCTGAGACCCCAAAGGCCCAGGAGACCGAGACTCCCAGCTTCCATGAAGCTCCCAAGAGACGGCCAAACGGCCCCAAGAAGGCCCTCTCGGGACTCTCGGGGCCTTCTCGGGGCGCCCACGGCGCCTGGACAATTTGAACATCCATGTCCAATTTGTCCAGAGACGGCGCCTGGCCTCGGCCCCTCTTGCTTGGGGCCCTCTTGGGCCCTTGGGGCGCCCACGGCGCCCGGGCAATTTGGACATCCATGTCCAGTTTGTCTGGTGACGGCCTGGGCCCTCTCGGGACTTCTCGGGGCGCCCACGGCGCCCGGACAATTTGGACATCCATGTCCAGTTTGTCTGGGGACGGCCAGGGCCTTCTCGGGGCTCTTGGGCCCTTGGGCTCTCGGGGCCCTCTTGGAGCGCCAACGGCGCCCAAGCAATTTGGGCATCCACGTCTAGTTTGTCTGGAGACGGCGCCTCGGCCTCTCTCGGGGCCCTCTCGGAAGCTCGGGGCCCTCTTGGGGGGCGCGCGGCGCCCTGACAATTTGGACGTCCATGTCCAGTTTGTCCGGGGACGGCCTTGGCGCCTTGGCCTCTCTTGGGGCCCTTCCGGCTCTTGGACTCTTGGGGCCCTCTTGGGGCGCCCGCGGCGCTCGGACAATCTGGACATCCATGTCCAATTTGTCTGGAGATGACCTGGGCCCGGGCCATCTCGGGGCCCGCTTGCGGCGCCTGGACAATTTGGACATCCATGTCCAGTGTGTCCAGAGAGACTCTCGGGGCCCTCTTGGGGCTCCCGCGGCGCCCGGACAACGTCCGCGTCCACTTTGTGCGGATGGGCTGGCGGGGAAACGCGTAACGTCTAGAACTAAAACTCCAGAAAAGAACACGGTCGTAGAGTCGTAAAAGTCAGGAAACCCTGCCCCGTCGCGCGCGCAGGAATACATGAATACATGGGAATATGAGTAAAACATTAATCAATCATTAAAACATTAGATAATGGATATGGCTAGGGACTGTGACTCTAGTGACGCTACTTGACTAACACTCACACTAGTCACTAGCCACTACTAGTAACACTAGTAGTCACTACTACTACACTGTAGTCACCACTAGTCACTTCACTAGACAAGGGACTAGGCTAGGCCCAAGTAGGCCGATCACTCCCGCCCGCGCAGGCCACGTAAAAAAAAAATCCCTGCGCAACGAGCAACTGGGGGCACTGGGAATCACTGGGGACTGGGGAGCTCAAGGCCGACTCTTCGAAGCTCGGAATTCCTACGGGGGGGCGATCAACTTGCCTCGGATTTCGGATATTCCGCTGGGGCGCTCGCGATCCTGGACACCACGCTGCCCCCTGTGCCTGCGCTACCCTGGGGCTGACACCTACCCTGGGCCAAGGAAGAATGCCACGGCTTTCAAACGCCCACACTGCCTTGGACCAGCTGTCCATCAAACACCCGCCCACCATGTCTGCGACGACTCCATCTGCTGCGCTCGAATCCTGCAATATCGAGAACAAGCGAAACGGATACCCGCGCTGAGGCCGATGCATGAGGTGTCGCACACCTGCAGCTGCGCGGATCAACATTGCCCATGCCAAACTGTGAAACTCGTAAGTTAGAGCCCCTTGAGGCAAGAGCGTCCACGGGTCGGGGTCAGAAAGCAATCGAAGAATATCCTTGAACAGCGGCACGCTGAGCGTACTGTTGTAAGCGTCGAGAAGCCTGCCCCTCAATCGGCCTGTTGACGCTGCCTCGTATTTGGCATCAAGGACTGTCTCATGCCCTGAACGCTTCAACAATCTATCAAACAATGTTACCATGGGTTCAACGCACAAGCGAGTAAGCATCGCCAAAGGCCCTGGTCGATCCCTGGCGAACTGCTTCGCGCAGCCTCGCTGCGCCTCGTTGAACGCCTGCCAGTCCATCACGCCATCTCTCATATATGATTCTGGTCTGGCGTCGTTGACATCTCCATCGCCCATGAACTCTGCGTCAATACTGTCCAACGGCGGAGCGGGCTTCCCCGCCAGGAGGGCCACCCACGCAGGCACAGCCTGGGTCAAAATACAATGGCACGATGAAAGCAACCCCACACTGTTCAACGTTGCATGGCTCAGCAACCATCGCGTCCGAGGAAACAGCGGAGTTGCAAATGGAAATAATGCCATGCTCAGTTCCTCTGCCCATTTCTGAATATCGAAAATCTCGCTTCCAGTGCACCACTCGATACGACGATCCTGCAAGTCCCCTGTCAACAATATGTTCAGTTTCGCTTTCCTCACCTGGTCCTCACCTGAACTACGCAAAAAAAGATCGAGCACCCGATGTCTGTAAACAACTCGCGGGTGGTCATCTGGAGGCGGCTGTATTGCAATTGGGCGCACTCTGTCAAGCAATACATATTCGAGTGCTTGTCGGAATTTGATCAGGGCTTGGGGGGCCCGCTGAGCAAGAGAGAACGCAACCATCCCAGATATGAACTTCGACACTGGCTGGTACTGCCGGCACTGCACGGTGCTGCCAATGTGCAGGTCGCACACCATAGTAAACCTGCTCGCTAAAACAGAATCTGATGCCATGATGTTCTCAGCTTTTAAATTGGCCGCCCCGCGGTCGCACGTGGAACAGTGAAATGCAAGCGAACATTTTTTCTGCAGTGTGTCCAGCATGGGCACCTCCATCTGCTCACGAACAAAACGCATGATAACCTCTCCAGTCGCGCTGTCTGTCTGCTGCAACGGGCACGGGCATGGGGCGACCAAATCCCACCAGCCCGTCTGAGCGTGCATGGCATGGTTTATTACATCCGCTGTCTCTCCCCCCCGCCCGCCCCTGCTCTCGGGGGGCGGCCCCTGCCCCTGCCCCCCGCCCCAGCCTGGGCCAGGCAATGTGGGGCGCGGCGCAGCGCCCAAGAAGGCCTCAGATGGCGCCGAGAGGTCCGGCGCGGCTGCCCAAGGCCCCAGCCCAAGCACGCCCGACGGCCCAAGATTGCCCTCCACTGAGACGGCATCCAAGATGGCCCAAGATAAGCGAAAACGGTTCAAGATGGTCTCCGACGCGCCGACGTGCCTCCCAGACGCCGAGGGCCGGGCCCGCGCCCCTGTCTTCGATCTCTCGCTAGAGGGCCAGACCTGTCAAAGACAGCTGGGAACTCAGTGGCGCTCGCCTCCTAATTTTTTTTTGCTCTGATCGATTGGGCCCCGAAGCCCCAAGATGGCCTGGGGCGGCTGGAGACCCAGATGGCCTCCAGGAGGCCCCGAGTCAGAGCCCACCGCGACGGGGCTGGGCCCCAAGAGAGCAAGCGGCCCACCCGAAACTCGCACTCCTCAGTCGCAAGAGAAAAAACTGGGGTGCCGCATGTCAGGCATGTCACTGCCCTCCCCCCCCCCCTCCCCCCCTCCTCCTCGTTTGAGCCGCGAGCCCGCTGCGGCGTGCAGAACCCCCCAAGCCCGGTGCCCCTCCACCCACTCCCCCCCCCCACAAAGACCCCCAAGATCCCAAGAATGGTGAGAACCCCGCGAGCCCGAGATGCCCCCGAGACCTGGGGGCCCCCGGACAGCCAATGCCCAGACAGCCCCAACCCCCAAGACACGCTGGAGTCCAACGGAGTCACTGGAGCACTTTTCAGACCAAGCCCGCTGTTTCCAGATGCGAACCGCGCAGCGTCAATATTGAAAATGCGACGAGCTCTGAAATCCTCAAAGATGAAGCATATCTTGAAATCCGATTGCAATACCTTGCATGTCTGTTTTTCAAACCTCCTTCTTTTTTTGGAATCGTCGGGCCTGTTGCGCGCTTCAAGAGCTGATTCCAAGAACACCCGATTTAATGGCGCATCCCCGACGGCGAAAGATAGGGGAGTCTCATCGTAAGCCAGGAACGTTCCAGCGCAAATTAATCGAATGTGCTTCTGGTCGTGCAGAAACGTCAAATGCGAACATAAAGAACTTAGAAATGACCGTAACGCATAATGGCTGACTGCAGCAACCTGGAGTGGCAACAGCGCTGCATCTCTTGGCGGCAGGTCGAGGAGTCTCGACTCAGTTGCAACGGAGGTGGCCGGACGAGGAACACCACCGAAGAGAAAGTCCATGCATTTATAAATTTCTTCAGATGGCTCCAACTCGCGATCTAAGATGAGGGCGACTGCAGTTTTATGAACTGCCTGGCCTGTCGGCCTCAACAATTCCCACAAACTCCCAGAACCAGGATCTGACAATGGTTGCAGCTGTGCGTCGTCTGCAAGAGGTAACCGCGGGCTTGTGAAGCCAGTCGAATCTCTCTGCATGTAATGCGCCAGTGGCGGTAAATTACTGCGGGGGCTCTCAGGACTCAGAGGGGGCTCCCAAGGCAAAACATCCCTGTCAGCAAGCTCGGGCGAAGGGTCGCGCCCCGCAGAACCTTCAGGTGAAGAAAATGGCACATTTGATCGCGGTGAACCGAGGGGCGTCGGACAATCAGCCAACTCGCTGCCTGCGCAATCTGAACATCGCGCAACTGAGACTGGCGGGGACGCGGGCGCCCACGGATCAGGACTCGAGTCCCCGCTTGCCCCGCCAGTCCATGCCCGAGGACTGGGAGGCAGCATGCTGCAAAACAGCTCGAGCCCAAGAGCTCCGCCCCCCTGCCCCCGGGAACCCCTCCCCCACTGGTTGTTGGGCCTAGGACCTAGGGCCTCCTAGGGCCTAGGGCCAGGGGCTAGGGCCTAAGGGGCTGCAGCGCCAAGACTTCGGAGCGAACCCGGCATCGGCCCCTCGACGGCCCCCTTTCCCCCAGCGCCCAGGCGCGCGTTTTTGCCTGCGACACTTTTGCTGACAACAATTGTTTTGATGGAAAAAGGGGGGGTCTGCTGCGGAAGTGGGGGGGGGGGGCACTGGCTACAATAATTTGAATTGAATTTCGGACTGCATTGGTCGGGGTTCGGACGTTACCACGACTGCGGCCTGGGCCCTGGCCGGGCCCAACTGTTGATCCCACCCCTCGGGAGGAAGCCCCGTTCCCTCCTCTGGACTGTGATGGTTGCAACGCATGTCAACATTTGTCATCGGAGCGTGCCCCGGATGTTCCTGTTCCACCCCTCCGCCTTCCCCTTCGGGGAGGGGTGTCGGTTTAACCTTTAACCTTAACCCTCCCCCGACCCCCTCCCCTGGGCCATGACAAGGGGTTCCGCGAATCGTCGAAACGTCGAAAACGGCCTCGGCGAGGAAGCCTGCGTCCTGTTTTTTTATTTGAAAAATCGTTTTGAAAAAATACCGAATTCATGTCCCTTTTTGGAGCCGCCCTCCCCCCCAGGCACCCGCGGAGGGAGGGGCAAAATGGGGGCGAGGACTACCAGGAAGGAAAAGATGACGATGACGAGGGAACAGGAGAAGGAGGAGGAGGGGGAGGATGGGGGAGGAGGAGGAACAGAGACGCGTTGGGCTGCCCCCGACAGCAGCGGAATCGCCGCGGATCAGCAGCACTGGCGGAGGCCACGCCGCATGTTGGCCTCTTGGGGGGCGGGGGGGGGGGGGAGACTGATTTAAGAAAGATGACTCCAAGAGCGCGTTTGAGAGCCCAAAATCCCAAGATGACCTCCAGTATGGCTCAAAACACTACAAGATGTCTCCATGGCGGCTTCCTCTGCGTGCTGCTCACTTCCCTGATCGAGGCAATTCATTTGGGCAGCGTTTCTGGGTTGGCTGGTGGGGATCCGCGAAGCGTCAGCAATTCCTCCTCCTCCTCCTCCTCCCCCTCCTCCTCCTCCTGTTCCTCCCCCCTCCTCATCCTCCGCTGCCCCCTTCCTCTTCCTCCTCCCCAAAACTGCGCAGGGCGGCAGAACGGGAGGACCAGGCGCTATGCTGGGACTGTCTGGGCTGAGTTGAGCTGCGCTGAACTGCGCTGAGCTGCGTTGAGCTGGCCCCCTGACCCATGCTGGGATGGGCTGCGCTGGGTCGAGATGGGCTAAACAAAATCAAATGAGCTGGGTCAGCAATGAACCTGGACAGACATACCCAAAGTTGGACAACGCCGACTTATGCAGGGGTTTCGTGGGAAGCTGGGAACGCTGTATTACATAATTAAAGTGCACTGGGACTGTCGGAACTGCGTGCGCTGGATATGATGAGTGGCACTTTTATCATTGCGTCATGCAAACCATGGCGTTTGCGAGCGCAGGCTACGTTAGGCACTCATAAACATCAGTGGCGCAAGTGTATAATATATGTGCAAAGTACGATATTTAACTCTGTTCGCAACACAACCATACTTAAAATACATATAAAACAGAACCATCGGCAGAACATATTTCGAACATATCAAAACAGACGCCGCGAACATATTTCGAACATCTTCGGCGAAATCAACATGATGTGCGTTTTCCATATGAGCGCAACTATAACACTAGCTCGCGCTCCGCCTCATTCGTCGTCGTCGTCGCCGCCGCCGTCGTCGTCGTCTCGTCGTCATCGTTTCCCGCCTCCTCCAGCCACAGCGAGAGCTGCGCGGCGCGCTCTGTCTGCTCCGCGCTGACGGTCTGCAGAGGCGGGGGGAGGGGGAGAGGGGCGGTGGAGTGAAGGGAGGAGGGGGCGGGGGGAGGGGCGAGGAGGGGGAGGAGGGGGAAGGAGGAGGTGGAGGAGGAGGAGGAAGGGGAGGAAGCGGACGAGGAGGATGCGGGGGAGAGCGATGGCGATCGCTGGGAGGAGTGGGTATCCGCCTCCGCGAGCTGCTGCAGCAGGTTGTCGCGCTGGCGCCTGAGCGCCAAAGCGCGAGCCCCCTGCGCGAGCTCGCGCGGAGCACCCCACATCGCGCATCCGCGCCCCGCGCGCGCGAGCCCCGCGCGCCTCCGCGAGGCAGAGCGGCTGCGCGCGGCGCTCAGTGATCCCCTTTATCATCATCCACCTTCCTTTCAGCGATCGACATCGCTCTCCGTCTCCTCATCTTTTTTCCTTCTCCTCATCGTCATCGCCGTCGCTTCGCCTCCCCCAGAAGGAGGAGGAGGGGCGACGGGGGGAACAGCGATGGCGACCGCTTGGGGGAGGGGGGGAGGGGGGAGTAGGACGTGCACGGACCGAACCCTACGGGTTGCAAAAACAAGAGAGGAGGAGGAGGAGGTGGAGGAGGGATCATAGGAGGAGGGGGAGGGACGGGGGATGTAGCGATGGCGATCGCTTGTGTGAGGAGGAGGGGGATGGGGGGAGGTTGCGATGGCGATCGCTTGGAGGAGGAGGAGGAGGAGGAGAAGGAGAAGCGATAGCGATCGCTTGGGGGAGGGCGGGGAGGAGGAGGGAGAAGCAGAGAAGCGATACCGATCGCTAACTTAAGTAGGCGGCAATCGTTTTGAACGATCGCTGTGCATAGCCGTTGTCGGCTTTGCAGTCGCGCCGCGTGCGCGACGCGAGTGACGCCCGCGGGCGCCATGGCGGCCGACCTGGTGAAGCAGCTGAAGGCCGCCAAGTCGGTCCTCGCCCAGATCGGGAAGAAGTCCGACGCGTACAAGGAGATCGCGGAGGCGCAGAGCGCCATGGCGATGGCCATCATGGCGCCGTGGACCTTCATCTCCGCCGAGGACTCGGCCATGCTGGTCCTGGAGATCGGCCAGATGCCTTTCGGCAAGAGGGCGCTTGCCACGCTGCTCGGCCGCGTCACGACGTTGGCGACGGCCTCAGCGCAAATGTTGGCCGCTAACGCGGCCGCAAGCGCGGAGCTGGCGGGGTCGGGCAGGACGCCGATGCAGGACTTCTCGCCCGTCCTGGCCTACCTCACGAAGAGGCAGTGGGACAATATTCTGGACGAACGCAACGACTTCATGGGTCGGGTTGCGGTCGTCCTGCAGGCTTGCAAATCCCTCGGGTGGCGCACGCTGCATGAGCCGACGGTTCAACTGGCGGCGTGCGTCGCCCTCCTCGTGGACGGCTTCGATTGGACGATGCGCATGTGTCCGATGGCACAGTGGGGCTATTTCAAGCGGGCGAAAACATACGCCAAGAAGCTCCTGCCGTGGAAGTTGTGTAAGCAGCTTGCCGCGACCGAGCCGTCCTTCGTCAGCGAGCTCCCTGCGGACCCGACTGACATGCCGAAGGTGCACCCCGAGTGGTACTCGCGCGCGTATGGTGGCGGAGGGGAGGCCCCAGCAAACGGGTGCCCGCTGGACCGCGCCATGTTGATGGTGCTGTGCGACGCGGTCCCGATGCGAGAGTCCAAGGCTCGCCTCAAGGCCGCGTCCGATGGCAACCGATCGTCCGTCGACATGGCTTTGCAGCTCGCGGAAAGGGCGATGACGATGCAGGGTGGCGGCCGCCAAGGTGCGCGAGACGGCGTGCCATGCAGGCGCTACACTCCGCGGAACCAGCCCATTGCGCCCGCCACGGACGGCGCGATTCCGATCGGCGACAGGGAGCCGGCGCCGCCGCCGACGACGCACAGCGTGGAGGAGGCCAGGGACAAGATCTTCGCGAAGCTCGGTGGCAAACAACGCCTGCCAGATGTGGCCAAGACGCCGCCGAGCGAAGACGAGTCGGAGGGCAGCGACGGGGGCGACTCCGATAACAAGAGCGCCGACGGCGTGGAGGAGGCGGAGCCGCCGCCGCCGATGAAGAGGAAGCGCAAGGCCGCTGGCGACGGCCACCCCGCGCCCCCCAAAGCCAAGGCCAAGGCGAAGAGGAAGAACAAGAAGAAGACTGAGGCCGAGCACGTGGGCACGAAGGGGGTCAAGAAGCCATCGAAACCCTCATATTCGGCGGAACGGTCCCGCAGCCAGGTCATGTGCCGCACGGGTACGAAAGGTCCAGGCCAGTCGACGGCCATCAAGTTCAGCGGCCACGGCGGCAGCAGCGACAAGGCGATCGCTGCGGCCAAGAAGTGGGTGCGCAAACAGGAGAAGAAGCTCGGCATCCACACTTGATCGGCAGCTGCGCCTGATCTGGCGAATTCGCACGGGCGCTGCGACGACGCAGCATGCATGCGTGTGCTCGCACACGACTAGGTAGCCGAGGATGGCTATGAATAGGGAGTGGTGGAGGAGGGGCAGCGATGATGATCGCTTGGTGTAGGGATGGTTGCTTGGGGGGTGCAGGGATGGAGTTGCAGGACAGCGATGGGGATCGCTTGAGGTCGGCTGGGCAGGGCAGCGATGATGATCGATTGTGGTTGCAGGGATGGTAGATTAGTTTGCAGCGAGTGCAGATTGCAGCGATGGCGATCGCTTGGGGATTTCAGCGATGGCGATCGCTTGGAATTGCAGCTGTCGCTTGGAGGATGGCGAAGCTAGAGTGGATGTGGTGATGGGAGTGGAGGTGGATGAGGTGGAAGAGCAAGAGGCGGAGGAGCGATGGCGATCGCTGGGCATGTGCGCACATTGCGCACATCATTTCTCTGCATCACACTAGCCATTTGGGGCCCAGCAGGTGGCGCGCCAGCGCCTACACCAGGCCCAGCGCCTACACCTGCGCCTGCACCAGCGCCTCCATGGCGCCGCCCCACGGCCGCGGCCGTCGCGATGCCGCCGAGGAGTTCTTCGCCTTCGCGAACGAGGCCGCGGACGTCTTCGCAAACGCGGCGTTGGCTGCTCATGAGGAGGCGCCGCCCGAGGCCGCGGAGGAGCACGGGGGGGAGGCGCCGCCCGAGGCCGCGGAGGAGCATGAGTCTCCTTTGACCGAGGCCGCCGAGAAGGAGCAGGAGGAGGCGCCCGAGGCGGGTGCGGAGGTCGAGACGCACGATGCGTCAGACGCCACAGTGTTCCTGGAGATTGCGGCGTCGCCAGGCGAGGAGGGCGCGGAGGTCGAGGAGCACGCGGCGGCGGCGGCGGCGGAGGAGCAGGCGGCGGCGGAGGAGGAGGAGGCGGGGCCTCGCGAGGAGGTGCCCCCCGTCGAGATCGCGCCCTCGCCGCAGGCGCGCGATCACAGCGCGCCTCGCGACAGCCGCTCGTCGGGCGGCCAGTCGGGCTGCACGTCGGCGTCGCTGTCGCTCAGCGCGCCGCGGCCGCACGTCTCGCGCCGCGATTGGGCTCGGGCCCAGCAGGCGGCAGCGGCTGCGGCGGCCGAGGAGTCAGCGGCCGCGGCGGCTCCCGCGCCGCCAGCCGCGGTGGCGCCCGCGCCGACGGCCGCGGAGCGCTCGCGGAGCCGCAGCCCGCGCGCCTCCGACCCGCGCGCCAAGGGGTCGCAATGGCCTCGGGTGCCGCCCGAGAGGGCGCGCCCTTTCGCGCCGCCCCCCCCTAAGGTCATGGCCGAGGCGGCGTGGGCGAGGGTCTACGAGGAGCGCGCGGCTGGCCAGGGGGCGGGCTACACCCAGGAGCAGGTCGCCGACCTGCGCGGTGAGGCTGCGGCGGCGAAGGCCCTCGGCTTGCCTTGGTGGCAGCGCGGCCCTGCGGCTCCAGCCGAGGGGGGGCCCGAGACGTGGCGCGGCCAGCGGTGCCGCGTCAACACCAAGCAGTGGGCCAACCGCGGGGGGGGGAACAGGGAGTACTTCGCGAAGAAGTACGGCGGCGGCGCGCCAGGCAAGGCCCCCGCTGGGTCGCGCCCCGACCCCCGCAGCGGCGTCAAGGGCGGCGGCAAGGGCGGCGGCAGGGGCGATTCCCTGGCTCCTCCCCCCGCGGGGCCGCCCCCGCCCGCGGCGCCGCGCGTGGCGCGCCCGCGCATTGCGTCACCCGCGCGCCCGCTGGCAACGGCGCCGACGCCAGGGGCAGCGCCGAGGCCATCGACAGCGCCGCTGCCGCCGTGGCGCAGAGGCGCCCCCGCCGCCGTCCCGCCGCCGTCGCGGCTGACGTGAGGCGCGCGGCGCCCTGGCGCGGCGCCGCTGGCGCCTGCGCTGCAGGCGCGGCGCGCTGGCGCTGGCCGCTGGAGCTTCGCGCTGGCCGCTGGCGCTGGCCGCTGGAGCGGCGCCCTCTCCGCGCCATGGCGCGCAGCCGAGAGGCGCGGCGCCGTCGCGCCCTCTTCGCGCTGGCGCTGGCGCTTGCGCTGGCACCTCTCCGCTGCGCTTGCTGCTTCAGGCGCTGCGAAGCCGTGGGGCGCGGCGCCTCTTCGCGCCTTGGGCGCGCATAAGCGATCTGCATGCGCTTGCTGCTCCAGGCGCTGCGGCAAAACGATCTCTTGTGTGCGCGCAGAGATTGTTTGCAATAGCGATTACGATCGCTTGCGTGTGCAATAGCGATTACGATCGCTTGTGTGTGCAATAGCGATTACGATCGCTGAGGGGATGGGAGGTGTCGCTGAAGGGATGTGAGGATGAGGACCGACGACTAACGCTTACGATGTGTGGATGGGGATGTGAGGATGGGGATGTGAGGATGGGGATCGCGATTACGATCGCTGGCTGAGGGGATGTGACGACTTCTGGCGACGACTGACAAAGGCGACGGCCGACGACGACAAAATTGGGTGGGGGAGCGATTCCGATCGCTGGCCTTGTGCTCACATTGCACGCATCATTGCGCGCATTGCATGGCCATTGTCGACTCCACGCGTGGCGCGCCCATCGGAGCGGCTCGCCTCTGCGCCCGCCATCCGCGCCCAGCGGAGCGTGTCTCCATCGGCGCCCGCCCGCGCCGACGCCAGCGCCGACGCGGGCGCCGTCGTCAGCGCCGACGCCAGCTCCGTCGCCAGCACCGACCATGTCGTCCGACGTCGCGGCAGCCTGCCCAGCCAAGACAGAGGAGGAGTGGCGCACGGTCGGCTGCCCCGTCAGCAACTGCAAGGCCAGGTGCTACAAGGAGAGCCACGCGGAGTGCTTGGAGTGGCTCTTCAACCACTTGGCGACGCCGACGGCGGAGAGCCACAAGTTCCTCAAGACGGCGAGCGGGCCCAACTTAGAGGAGATCAACCGCCTCCTCGACGACGCCAGCGAGGAGCGCCTCAGCGACAGCGAGGTGGCGGCGTGGAAGAAGCACCAGGCCGAGAAGGCGGCGGCAACCGCGGCCAACCCCTACAAGACGGCGCCCGCCGCCAGCGCAGGGGCCGCCGCCGCGGCCGCCGCCAGCGCAGGGGCCGCCAGCAGTCGCGGGCGCGATCGCCGCGCGCGATCGCCTGCGCGCAGGCGCAGCCGCAGCCGCAGCCACCGCAGCCACCGCAGCCGCCCCGCGCCGCGCACGCCGCCCCGCGGCCGCGGAGACGACCGCGCCCCCGCGGCGGCGGCCAGCGCGGCGACTGCGGCGGCGCACAAGCTGCAGCAGACGGCGGAGCAGCTGCAGCAGCAGCAGCAGCAGATGCGGCAGCAGCAGCAGCATATACAGCAGCAGCAGCAGCTACAGCAGCATATGCAGTTGCGGGTGCAATCGGCTGCAGGCCTGACGGGGAAGGCTGCGCCGTCCGCGGCGCCCGCGGCGATGAACCTGATCATGGCGCCCATGACAGGAGACGTCTCGCTGCCCGACGTGCCCCCCGAGACCGAGTTCAGGCTCAGCAAGGCGCGGGCCGATGCGCTCATGGACTGCCTGAAGCGGGCGGAGCGCTGCGCCAAGGTGGCGAAGGAGACGTGCCTCAAGGCGTCTCAGGCGTTCGAGCAGGAGGAGGCGTCCCTGAGGGCGGCGAGGGAGCAGGTCGCCGAGACGATGGGCGCGTCGGTGCCCCTCCTCTGAACAGTGGCAGCGGGCTTTGGCGCTGCTCAGCGGGCTCTGGCGCTTCTCAGCGACATGTGGGAGGCGACCCTGGAGCCCGACATCATCTTCGTCGCGGGTCGCTGGCGCTCTGTGGCGTTCGCCGCCTGCGGCCGCGGCCGCGGATCGCGCCGCCGCATGCTTATGAATATGAAATGAGGAGAAGGAGCAGGAGAATGAGGATGATAGCGATGTCGATCGCTGGGTGGGGGGTGGGGGGTAGCGATGTCGATCGCTTGGAGGAGGATAAGAAGGAGGAGGAGGATAGCGATGTCGATCGCTGGGGGAGAGGGGATAGCGATGTCGATCGCTGGGGGGAGGAGACGAAGGAGGAGGAGGAGGAGAAGGATACCGATGTCGATCGCTGGGGGTGAGGGGGGATAGCAATGCCGATCGCTGGGGGGAGGAGGAGGAGGAGAAGTAGAGGGAGGATGAGGAGGATAGCGATGTCGATCGCTGGGGGGTGGGGGGTGGCGGGGGTGGGGCGGGGTGGGGGAAGGTGGATCGCGATGCCGATCGCTGGGGGAGAATGAGGAACAGGGGGAGCGATTGCGATCGCTTGAGGGAGGTAGCGATGTCGATCGCTTGGGGAAGAATGAGGATGATGAGAGGGAGGGGAAGCGATGGTGATCGCTTGGGGGAGGTAGCGATGCCGATCGCTTGAGGGAAGAATGAGGATAATGAGCAGGAGAGGCAGCGATGGTGATCGCGTGGGGGGGTAGTTACCCTGGTAAGTACCGTAACTATCGCCAGTGGCAACCAATGTTATCCTTGTGTTATCCTTTTGTTATCCTTTGTTATCCTTTGTTATCCTGGTCACTGGGTCAGTTAGGATAACAAAAGGATAACAAAAGGATAACACTGGGTCAGTTAGGATAACATGTTATCCTAACCTACCCAGTGCTATCCTTTTGTTATCCTAACTGACCCAGGATAACACTGGGTCAGATAGGATAACATGTTATCCTAACTGACCCAGTGAGCAGGATAACAAAGGATAACAAAGGATAACAAAAGGATAACAAAAGGATAACATTGGTTGCCACTTACGATAGTTATGCCACTTATTCGAGTAAGTATCGACATCGAGCGATGCTCATCGCTGTCTCCCCGAGCGATGCTGATCGCTGGCGCGCGTAGCTTACCTGATAGCGGCACTACGCAACATGCGCGGCTCAAGAGCCAGCGACCGAGGTCGCTCGACTATCGGTGATCAGAGCGCACCGCCAACGGTCGCGGGGCGTTGCGAGCGATGGCCGCGATGGCCGCGGGAAGCGGCGGCGCGCTGGCCGGTGCGTTCGATGAGGCGGCGGCGAGCGAGGACAGCCAGGCGACGTTGCAGTTGGCAGGCGCCGCGGGCGCAAGCGTCCCCGAGGGCGCCGGGCTGATGGACGCTCTCGTGGGGGATCTCGGTCTCGAGGGCGCGACGGCCGCGGGGGGCGGAGCCGCGGAGGCGGAGGCGCCCGAGAAAGAGGAGGTGGCGGCTGAGGAAGGCGAGGAGGCGGCCGAGGGGGGCGGAGCCGCGGAGGCGGAGGCGCCCAAGGGAGAGGAGGTGGATGCTGAGGAAGGCGAGGATGCGGCCGAGGGGGGGGCCGATGAGGAGGCCAGCCGCCGCCAGACGCAGGCGCACGCCGAAGAAGGTCAGGGCGAAGTACGCAGGCCCGAAGGGCCCGCCGCCCAAGGCCAAGGCCAAGGTGAAGGCCAAGGCCGCGGCAAAGGAGAAGGCAATGGCAGTGGCCGCAGCCAAGAAGGCGCCGCCCAAGTTCGCCGACATCGCGAAGTGGATGCAGCCCACTTCGAGGGCGAAGGCGAGCGGTGGTGTGCCCACCCTGAGGCTCGGCGAGAGTGCGCCCTCGCCGAAGGACGGCGATGGGGCGCTGCAGGTGGGCAAGGCGAAGGCGAAGGCGAAGGCGAAGATGAAGGCGATGGTGCAAGCGTTTTCGTCGCCGCCGTCTCGTCCGCGAAGGTGCACCTCGGACGCCGAGTCCCAGGCGTCGGCGGGCATGGGCGAGGAGCCGACGGCAGGCGCCTCGCCGAAGTTTCGAGTCGGATCGTTCGCGGCGCTCAGCTCGCCTGTCAAGCGCGCAGCACCGCTCTCGCTCGAAGCCGTCGAGAACGAGTTCCTCTGCGACAGGTGCGACCAGCCGTGCGACGTCATGAAGGCCTACCCAGTGCGGATGACGAAGAAGGGCCAGATCTACAGGTGCGCGTTGTGCAGCACGCGGGGGGCGCAAGCGAATCGGGCGCCCGAGTGGAAGGAGATGGCCTCGAAGCTGCAGGACTTCAGCATTGAGGAGAGGGTCGAGTTCTGGACGAAGATCCGCGCCTGCAGCGGCCACTCAGGCGTCAAGGCCATGGCCCAGGCGACCCTGAAGGCGATCCGCGAGAAAGGGACGCGGGCGGGCAAGAGAGGCGGCTACTACCCGCTGAGCTGGTACAAGAGGCAAGGCTTCCCGTGGAAAAGGATCAAGAAGACGTGCACTGACACGTTGAACCATGCCGTGATGGGGTTGCGCTACAAGGTGGACATCCACGAGATCGAGAAGTGGGAGGCCAACATCGCGCGGCGTGAGAATGAGTATGGGGCATCGCGCGCAACCGAGGCCGAAGACGGGCTCGAGGCTTCAGGCTCAGACGACAAGGAGCCCTGCACCAGAAAGACGCCCGCATCCGCGCAAGCGGGGGCCGAGAGCGCCGACGACAGCGCCGAGGAGGGCGAGGAGGAGAGCGCCGAGGACCCCGACAGCACCGCTGATGTCGATGATGCCGAGGACTCCGACAGCACCGAGGGCTCGGAACAGTTGCAGAGTGGCAGCGATGACTCGGACAGTTTTGGCCTCGAGACCTCGGGCGAGGACTCCATGGGGGACGGCGACGGGTCGTGCGGCGGACAGCCGCCTCCAGTGACTCCTTCTGGCGGATTAAACGATGAGAGCAGCGACGACGGCACGCCCCCCCCCCCCAGACCAGAAAAAAAAAACAGAGCAAGGAAAAGCCCAAGGGCAAGAGCTCTAAGGACAAGGGAAAGTCAAAGGACAAGGATAAGGAGAAGGACAAGTCCAAGAGCAAGGCCGCCGATAAAGATAAGGACGCTGATAAGGACAAGGGAAAGTCCAAGACAAAGGACACCGATAAAGATAAGGACAAGAATAAGGACAATGACAAGTCCAAGAGCAATGGCAAAGACAAGGCTAAGGATAAGGATAAAGACAAGGAAAAGGTCAAGGCCAAGAGCAAGGGCGCCGATAAAGATAAGGACGCTGGTGAGGGCAATGATAAGGACAAGAGCAAGGGCAAAGATAAATATAAGGAGAATGATAAGGACAAGAAGGCGAACAATGACAAGTCCAAGAGCAATGGCCCTGATAAAGATAAGGGCAATCATAAGGCCACGAAAAAAGACAAGGACAAAACCGATGACAAGGCCGATGGCAAGGACAAGAGCAAGGGCAAGAAACATGATAAGGACAAGAGCAATGCCAAGGTCGATGGCAAGACCAAGGGCAAGAAGCGGGCGAACGAAGGGGCAGCCGAATCTTCGACAAAGAAGATGAAGAAGCAGAAGCCACCGACCAGCTCCTCGCAGAGCGGCAGCGACAGCGACTCGGGGAGCCCGTCGCCTGCGCACCCGCGCGTCGGCGAGACCGCCAAGGAGCGCGCGGCGCGCGAGAAGCAGGAGAAGAAAGAGCAGAGTAAGAAAGACAAGGAGGCGCAGCAGCAGAAGCTCCTGGCCACGCGTACCCTGAGCAGGGTCGTGGCGCCCATGTACAAGCTCGAGTCGGCGCTCAAGTGCGACGGGGTCGGGAAGATTCCCGAGGCTACGCTGGTTCACGCGAAAAAGCTCATGGACACGCTGACCAAGATGAAGAAGGTCGCCCAAAGTCAGCAGTGGCAAGGTCGCACCTTCGGAGTTCACTCGGTCCGCCCAGGGGGTCAGCGACATGTCGACGCAGGCGGCGGCGCAAAGCACTCTGGTGATGTCGATGGCCAAGGCGTACCTTGTGACTGCGAAGTCCTCGTGAGGGCCCGCCGCCATCAGCTACGGCGCTGGGGTCAGCGCGCGGCCGCGCGGTAGCAGCAGGCTTTGACGCCGCTCGCCGCCCCGCTGAGTAGCTGGCGGCGCACATGTGTACAAAAAACGAAAATGAGAGTGGGTGAGGGGGCAGCGATGGCGATCGCTAGGGGAGAGGGGAGCGATGGGGATCGCTGGGGCGAAGCGATGGCGATCGCTTGTGGAGAGGGGAGCGATGGGGATCGCTGGGGCGAAGCGATGGCGATCGCTTAGGGAGAGGGGAGCGATGGGGATCGCTGGGGCGAAGCGATGGCGATCGCTTAGGGGGAGGGGAGCGATGGGGATCGCTGGGGTGAAGCGATGGCGATCGCTCGGGCGGGCGTTGGCGAAGATGGGCTCGCGATGAGGGCTAGTTGCTCAGCCGTTTCGGCTCGACTCGCGAGTGACGCGCGTCGCTCGTGGCCAAGCGGCGGCGCGATGCCCAAGCGGCGGCGCGATGGCCCCGAAGCGGAGTCGGGTATCCGATGTCCGCGACCCCGGGCGGCCAAGCGGCGTCGGCTATCCGATGCCATCGCTACGCATGGCGTATCTGGCAAGGCCCTCGTTCGCATCGCAAAGAAGCTCGCGGAGCCTGGCCATGCGCAAGAGCTGACGGCTAACGCGGTCCAATCCACCATTGAGGGCGTATTCGATGACGTCGGGGCGACAATCGAATTGCCCATGCAAGATAACGAGCCGCCCTTCGCTTGGAAGCTCGCCAGAATCGACAAGCTCCCGCGGTATGTTTGCAAGGCCAGCCCCGTGTACAGTGAGCTTCTCGCGGTGGTCGCGAACCGCGTCCGCGGCGCGCCGCTCTCGCTGGTGCTGTACATGGACGAAGTGACGCCAGGCGACGCGCTGGCCCTGAGGCACGATCGGAAGTTCTGGATGATCTTCTTCACATTCCTGGAGTTCGGGGCTGATATGCTATGGAGGGAAGAGCTGTGGCTACCGCTGGGGCGTCTGCGAACGAAAGCGAGCAATCGCGTGGACGGCGGCATCTCCTGTGCCACTCGACTCCTCATCAAGGAGATGTTCTTCGGATCCTCCAGGCTCGCGGGAGCTGGCGCGCGCGTGGAGCTGGCCAACGGCACTCCGATGCTGGTGCGGGCGCGCCTCTCCAATCTACTCGCAGACATGGATGCGCTCAAAGGCATTTTGCGTTTGCGGGGTGCCAACGGCTGGAGGCCTTGCTTGCGATGCAGGAACGTGATCTTGAAGGGCGGTTCCGTCGACGGCGACGGCGGCTATTTCGTCGAGACCTGTTGTCACGAGCACGCGCGCTTCGAACGTCATTCAGGCGCCGACGTGTGGAAACTGCGGGACGACCTCGCCGCAGCGGCGGCGACCGCGGGACAGCCTGGCCACATGGCGAAGGGCAACTTCCAGAAGCTCGACAAAGCCAGCGGCTTCAACTACCATCCCAATGGCTTGCTGGAGGATAAGGAATTGCGGGCGATAGTGAAGCCGTCCGCCATGACCTATGACCGCATGCACAACCTATGGAGCAATGGCACCGTTGGCTGGGAGGTGTTCGCGTTTGCGAAGGCGTGCCAGAGAAAAGCTGGCATCGGATGGCCCGAGCTTCACGCGTTCACGCGGCGCTGGCAGTTCCCGAGGTCGCACGGCAGAACGGCAAAACATATGTTCACGCCTGGGCACGAGACCGCGCGCAAGAAATCATTCAAAGCAGGCGCCAGCGAGCTGATCTCGACTTTCTTCGTCCTTCTGGCGTTCGCCGAGGAGCGCGCCGTCCGCATCGGGTCGCTCGAGCGCGAAATAGCGCCCCTTCGGGCGCGCGGCCTGCTGGCGGACGCGTTCCTGAAGGTCAAGCGCGGGCGTGCCCCCCCTCGCAGTGACTTCGTTGCAGCGGCTGAAGTCCATCTCAACTTGCACGAGCAGGCGTGCGGCACCAAATACGTGAGGCCCAAACACCACTACGTGTTTCACAACGCGGAGCAGGAGCCGAAAGAGCTCGACTGCTTCGTGACGGAGCGCCACAATAAGGCGGCAAAGGCGGTGGCCGAACCAGTGGAGAACACCGCGCGCATGGAGGCCACGACGCTCGCGGGCTGCGTATTGCAGCAAGTGCGGCAACTCGAGAAGATGGGGCCGACGGGCAACTCGCCGGTGGGAGCGCGTGCCGAATCTGACGGGTTGCGCTCCGTAGTCGGGGCCGCCGACGTCTCCGTGGCCAGGGGGCTGCGCTGGGAAGGGAACGCCTACAACGTGGGCCAGGTGGTTCGCTCGCGCGGCGGCGAGGTGTTTATCATCGACGCGTGCGCGGAGATTTCTGGCGAACTGCACATCGTCGCCCGCGGGATCGAGATCTCAACGGGCGCGTGCGGCCTCAGCACTGGCAGCGTGGTGAACGAGCTCCTCGTCATCAAGATGTCCGATGCTGACCTGGATGGCGCTGTCTGGGCGTGGCGCGCGAAGAGCAACGGCGACTATGTCATCGCGCACGCGCGCTGAGAAACAGATGGAAACATGCGCCGCGCCGCGGTGTGTGTGTGTGGGAGCGATGTCGATCGCTGGGTGAGGTGAAGCGATGCCGATCGCTTGGGTGAGGAGATGAGAGGAGGAGGAGGAGGAGGAGGAGGAGGATGAGGAGGAGGAGGAGGAGGAGGGGGAGGGGGAAAACGATGCCGATCGCTGGAAGGAGGGGGGGACGAAAAAGCAGATCGAGCGATGCCGATCGCTGGGCGAGGCGAAGCGATGTCGATCGCTTGGGGGAGGAAGAGGAGGAGGAGGAGGTGGCGGAGGAGGGAGGATAGCGGTATCGATCGCTGGAAGATGGGCGGGGGGTGGGAGGAGGAAAATAAGATCACTGCGCGCGGCGCGCAGCCGCTCAGCTTTGTGCAGGCGCGCTGCTGCCCCTTGCAGGGGCTCGCGCGCGGGGCAGGCGCGATGCTGCCCCTGGCGGCCGCGCGCAAGCGCGCCTCGAGCTGGCCGAAGGCGGCCGCGCACGACGACGAGACGACGACGACGATGCGACGACGGCGACGAAGACGGCGACGAATGAGGCGAGCTTGCCCGAGCGGGTGCCCAGGGATGTCGAGCAGAGGGTCGAGAGGCTGCTCGGGGAGGTGGAGCAGCTGCGCGCGGCGAACGCCCAGCTCAGGGCGGAGAAGGAGGAGGCGGAGAAGACGACGACGACGACGAGACGACGACGAGACGACGACGACGACGACGACGACGACGACGACGACGACGACGACGACGACGACGACGACGGCGGCGGCGACGACGACGGCGGCGGCGGCGACGACGACGACGACTCCCCCAGGTGGCGCGGCACTTGGCCCTCCAGATCGACATGCGCGACGTCGAGCTGGATCGGGCCGCCGAGCTGCTGGGCGTCGCGCGCCGCCGCGCCGCGGTGCATGCGGCGGCGCTGGCGCAGCTCAAGCAGGACGCGATGGCGATCATCCGCCTGCAGAGGCTGTACGACGCCCCCGAGGCGGAGGCGGCCATGGCGTCGGCGGTGGCCATGGCCGACGCCCTGACGAAGCCGCCTCCGCCGCCGTGGCCCCCCCGTGAGGAGGGGCTCACGGGCGGCGACGGGCGCCCAGGGTCGTCCACGGACGCCGCGGCCTGCGCCCCCGCAGTGAGGCTGCGCGCGCCGACAAGAAGCTTGGGGGGGGGATAGCGATGTCGATCGCTTGGGGGAGGTAGCGATGGCGATCGCTTGGAGGAGGAGGAGGAGGAGGAGGAGCAGGAGGAGCAGGAGGAGCAGGAGCAGGAGGATGAGGAGGAGCAGGATTTGCATGGGCAGCCAGGGGGCTGCGGAGGGAGGAGGAGGAGTAGCGATGCCGATCGCGATGTGCATGGGCAGCCAGTGGGGCCGCGGGATTTGCATAGACAGCCAGGGGGGCTCGCGATCTCGATCGCTGCGAAGAGGAGGAGGAGGAGGAGGAGGAGGAGGAGGAGGAGGAGGAGGAAGAGAGCGATGCCGATCGCTGGGGGAGGCGAAGCGATGTCGATCGCTTGGAAGGGGGAGGAGGCAGGAGAAGGAGGAAGAGGAGGGTGACGATGATGAGGAGGAGGAGAGCGATGTCGATCGCTCGGGCGCGGGTGGGAATATGGGTGGGGCGATGGCGATCGCTCGGGCGGGCGTTGGCGACGATGGGCTCGCGATGACGGCGAGTTGCTCAGCCGTTTCGGCTCGCCTCGCGAGTGACGCACGGGGCGATCGCGGCCAAGCGACGGCGCGCGCGCGCGCAGGAGGGGGCGCGTCATGGCCCATCTCCCCTCGGAACCGCTGCCACCTGGGCTGGTCGGCGCGAAGCCGCCCAGTGTCCCGCCGCCGCCAGAGCTGGGCGGCCCGCGGCCGAAGATGGTCGACGCGAAGTTCTTCAAGATGCCGCCGCCCGCCGCTTTCGCCGCGGCCGCCTCCAAGGGCGCGCCGCCGCCGCCACCCAAGCGGCCGCGCCTCGAGGTTGCAGCCGCAACTGCCGAGGGTGGAGGCTGGATCATCGCCGAAGCCAGGGCGAAGATGATCTGGCGACGCGTCACCCAAGCCGCCAAGGCCGCGGCCGAGAAGAAGCTCTACGGCGACGCCGCGGAGCAGGAGGCGGAGCTCGCGTACGCCGAGTACCTTGCGGTTTGGGAGCGCTCGCGGATGACGTCGGCCGAGAGGGAGCAGGCCATGGAGGTCCAGCGTTCGTGGGAGTTCGAAAGCGCCACCGTGCGCCCTCCCACCGAGGGTGAGCTGGTGGAGCTGCTCGTGTCCCTGGGCGGGGATGGGTGGAACGACTCCAGCGTCCTCAGGCGGCTCCAACAGCAGGCCGAGCTGCAGGCGATGAGCGAGGCGGAGGCGATCTGCTTGGCCTTCTTCCGCGACGGGCAGGGCGGCGAGGCGGCCCCTGAGGGTGAGCCCCCTGCGCGGTGAGGAGGCCGCGCGTACACTGAGGACGCGGCCGCGCGCGGTGAGGAGGCCGCGCGCCCCGCCGCGCTCATCACTCTCCTCCCCCCCTCCCCCCCTCACAGCGATCGACATCGCTCTCCTCCTCCTCCTCCTCCCAAGCGATCGCGATCGCTTCATTTCCCTAAGTAACTTATAAGTATCTTATAGTGTTAGCTCAAGTAACTTAAGAACATCAACTTAAGTAACTTATAAGTACCTTAGTAAGTACACATAAGTCGCTCATGTAAGTAGCTATGCTACTTGCGATACTTATACATAGGGTGCAACTAGCATACGAGCCACCATTCTCTAAGCAGGGTTTCCTGACGAACGAAAAGCACTCGGTTTCTTGATGTGCGTCCCCAGAGTACTGATCCCCAGCTGGGGGGGGGGGGGGGGGGCGATGGCGGGGGTCCGGTTGGGGATGGGGAAACGGCGAAGGGTGGGTGCAACGATCCCGACCGCTGGCGCCCCCCCGACGTCCTGTGGGTCTCCGTCGACAAGATCCGGGACCAGCTCGGCGTGGCCAGGGCGGGCGAGTCCCGTTCTCGGGGTGCGCCCGAGGGCCTCTCGTCGTCGCAGGCGTCGCGAGGCGACAGCCTGGAGCGCCCCTCCTCTTCCCCTGCTCCTCCGCCTCCTCCTCCTCCTTCCTCCTTCCCCTCCTCCTCCTCTTCCTCCTTCTCCCCCCCTCTGCTCCTCCTTTTCCCCCTCTGCTCCTCCTCCCCGTCTCGGTTCGTTGCGGATTGGTGCAAAAGGTCCGAAGCGCATACGCAGTAAGACGAGACACAATACGGAGCAGCACAGGGAGGCAACAGACCCACCTCCAGCGCCGAGAGGCGCACCTCCCCATGGGAGAAGGGCCGAACAACGTGGGCAAGATCATTCACAGCTGATGGATTATGAGAGCGCGCGAGAGAGAGAGAGAGAGAGAGCGAAAGAAAGATAGAGAGAGAGAGAGAGACAGAGACAAACAGAAAAGGGAGAGTAGGGGAACAAATAGATAATAGAAACAGACATAGTTTATTTAGCCTTCCCCAGATGCACGGGCCAGGTTACTGCCAGAGGCACCGAAACCCCAACGAGGGCATAATTTTGCCCACGAGGTGCTATCACAGGGAAGCGTGCCCACAAGGCGGCCTGGGCCAAATCATCACCTTTCTTCGCGCGCCATTCACCCGAAACGGGCAACTGTTGCACAGCCCTGCGCAGCCAAGTGGTACTATGACACACAAAAGCAACGCACACGCACACACGAAGAGAAACCTCGGTGAGTCATGGCGTGGGGCTCGGCCCAGCTGGGTCGGACCCATTGTGAAACATACAACCCGTGTGTAAGCCAAGAATAACACACGAGCCGAGAGTGACCACACATCTCCGTAGTCCCAGTGGTATTTCCCGGCCGTCGCAAGACTCCAACGCCACCTCTGACCAGAGTCCACTCTCGGCATGTACTGTCCATTGGTGCGGCGGCCTTGCGAGCAAGGAGGGACGGGGGGATCAACACTGGTACGTGCCGATCCACACACACACACACACATTTCTCGTCCAGTCCTCGATCTGGCGTGAGATCGGCCATGGGTACAAAGACCGTCGCCCAGCTTCGCCACAAAGAATTATCTCGCCGCGTCCAGATGCACGCACAGCAAGGTCGTGCGCTTGAGTACTCTGGCCCCAAACATGTACGAATGAATACGAATACGTCGCACACAAGGCCTGGCAACGAGGGAGGGTACTTCGCCTCTTCTACATCCTCAGGACCTGCTCGTGCGCCGGAGTGGGCCCATGTGAGCCTGCACGAAGGGGCATCTCTCAAATGCTGGGCGAAGCGAAAGACCACATGAAAATCCTGCAAGCAAGCTTGACAGACCGTGCCCACCGCAACGCACGTGGGGGAGTCAAGGGTTTTGCGAAATGTGCCTGTGTGGGCTCAAAGTTGGTGTACCGCCATTGCCTGAAAAATGAAATACTTACTAACAAACAAGCGGGTCCGCTCACCAGGGGGTTCGAGCAGCGTGCCATTCGCAAACTGAGCCAACTGTGGCTCTTAGGCAAATATGTTGGCTCTGTCGCTATAGTAGGGCTTGGCACGAGCAATCGCACTGGGGACGGGCGGGACAATTGGAATCACGATCGTGAGTCCTTGCAAATTGAACCATTCCCTGTCGTGTCTGGTCGTCGGGGTGTTTCGCAGGTTCAGTGTGGAAATTGAGGACAGGCCATAAAGCCACTCGAAATCACCCTGTAGCTGGTTCGCCCGTGCTGTGGGGTCATACCAATGGAGGTCCACAATCACCTCTACCATCGGGGGAGCGAATGTCAGTACTCGACCTGGATAGCGGAACGTATTAGCAGTCATGTCTTGTGCAGGAAACAATCCACCTCAAATAAGATCTGCGCTGATCGTTGGTGCGCCTCCGCGTTGATCAAACTTGCCATATTGAAGGCAACTCGGTACAACGCTGAGTGGGCCGTGACCGTCGTGCATGCCAGGAGGCGGGGGAGAAAGGGGACAAACAGCTGCAGCAGAGCACAGAACAGACGGGGCCAGGGCCTCCAACCACGACACAAGACCACGCAGAGACAAGAGGGGACGTTGGGCCACGGGGGCCTTGATAGGTCCCAGGGCCCCGCGAGCCTTGACGGTCCAAGCAGTAACTGCACGGGCCATGCATCCAGAAGACGTGACCTGAGCACCTAAGACCTTGTGAGTCGTCACGATGGGGGGCTCAAAACCCAGCAGGGGAGACACCAGCGAAGTGGGCAGGGGGTAGATGAAACCTAGCAGTGCCTCTCAAACAAACAAGCAACCTAGTGTTGATCGGGTTCGGCCTGAGACCTAGCGACAAAGCCGCAACGTACTCGGACTCGGATACTTCGAATACAACTCGTTGCACAGCAGATGGGCTCCTGATCGTGGCGGAGACAGTGAGGTCATCAACACAGGAAAGGTCGAATTGGGCATGTCTCCAATCCTGATCGTCGCAGCAATGGCTCCTCCTCCTCCTCCTCCTCCTCCTCCTCCTACTCCTCCTCCTTCCCTCCTCTTCCTCCTCCTTCTCCTCCTCCTCCTCCTGCTCCTCCTCCTCCTTCCCTGCTCGTACTCCCCGTCTCTTTCGCCCGCTCCTCCCTCCAAGCGCCCCCCCCCCCCCCTCCCCCGCGCACCCCCTCGCACACGTGCTCCTGCCCCTCCAGCCCGCTCCTGTTCCCCGTTGTCCTCCGCCTGCCTCTCGCCCGCTTGGTCATGGCCTGATCGCCATCCGCGTCCTAAGAGGCAGCGGGGGAAGCCCCACCAGCGCCCGACGACCCTTGCCTCTTGCGAGGACCACGGCACGGTGAAGCGTTGCCAGATACTGCGAGAGTGGAGGGTGTGACCGGCATCATCAATTGTGAGCGCTGCGATCAGACGCACTGCTGAATGGAGCCCGACGTCATCAGCTGCACCAGGGTGGCTTGCGTGGTGTGCGCCACCTAGGAGGCCCTGTAGGGGTCATCGATTGAGTGTGTCTGATCTGGCCCTGGGTAGGGTGGCCTCGCACAGCCCGCGAGGGCTGTCTGCATCGCTCGTTAGTCGCTCGTCTGATCACAGATTCCTTGCCATCCTTCGCATCCTGCCACACATCCTCTTCCGTCGGCCGCTCCTCGTCCTCGCTCCCTCTCTCCGCGCCCATCCTCACCTTCCTCGTCCAGGAGCCTGCTTGCGCAGAGGAAGACGATGAGGGAGCAGCGCAGGGGAGAGAGGGGAGGGAGGCGCGGAGGCGTGCGAAGCGGCGACAGAGGGGGCCCAGGAGGGCACAGCAAAAAGTGGAGACGGGGTGGAGGAGGGTGGGAAAGAGCGAGCGGGGAGAAAATCGGGCCGGGCGAAAGGGGGGGATAGCAAAGGAGGGGTTCGAGAATCAACTCACGTAGCTGATTTCCCCGGCGCCTCCCGGCGCCGGAGGCGGCCATGTATCGAGGAAGGGCCCCTCGGTGGGGCTGGAACCGGCTGCATGCAGCAGATATCGTAACCCCCCCTTTCCCTATCCCCCCACTTGCGTTCGGCCCGAGTAAACGAGGAGGCGCTGATTTCTTTGGGAGGGATTGCGCAGTGGGGACTGCCAGCCGTGCCCGGTGACGACCAAACGAGGAAAGCACACAGGAGGGACGGCTCTTCTCAGCACGGCGACCGGGCCCAACAGCTCCCGCAGCGCACCACGCACGACATGCCACGCGACAGAACGTGTCGGGAGGTCGCGCACGGAAAAGGGGCCGCAGAAGGAGAGACCAGCGGCGGGGGATGGGGATCACGGGATGAGGAGGAAGGAGCAGAGAAAGGGTGGATGAACTCTGCGATCCCCTCCAGTGTCTAGCAAATGTCCCTCCCTTCCCTCGACCCCGACCGAGAGCCTTCTGAGACGTCCTTCCTCCTCATTCTCCTCCTCCTCCTCCTCCTCCTCCTCCTCCTCCTCCTCCTCCTCCTATCCTCTCCATCATCCGACCACTCCTGGAAGATGCGTGTTAGGATGAGAGAAGCACAAGAAAGCAAGAACAGGAAGGCGGGTCGCCTGTCCCTGTCTGGCGACTCGCACCTGGAGGCGGGCTAATTATCCTCGGACTGGCACGTCTTCCGACATCGTCCTCTTCGATCTCATTCCTGTTACTGCTCGTCCTTCTCATAGTCCACACCGTCCTCCTCCCACACATGATCCTCACTTCCATGCCCTGTCCCAGCACCCGCTTTCTCCGCTTCCTCCATATACAAGGGATGGGAGGGAGGGGTAGGATGTCAGATGTTGACGCGAGCGCACCTAACTTGACACTCCCCCCTCTCCCTCACTCTTTCTCCGTTCCTTACTCCTCGAACCCCCGATCTTCCCTCACGCCTCCCCGCATCCTCCTTACACTCCTCCTCCACATGGGCGATCGTAAGAGCGCAACCCAATCTTTCAGCTGGACTTAGTCTCCAAAGCGGGTTGGGGCCCGAAAGGCCAAAAATGAGTTCGGGCACCGTTGAGCCCAGAGTGGCACAATACAGGAACATCACTCTAGGTCTAGACGCCCAGTCGCCTACAGCCGGTTCCATGACCCCCTCCTTCTCCCCCTCTCGGGGATCTACTGACCAGGGTCAATCCAGACCTGGATCAGTAGGCTCTGCAGGATCCTGCAAAATGCGGCGCTCTGGCTATGCATCGACTCCCGTCTCAAGACGCCCGACCTCCATCTCCGCAGATCCATCCGGTCTCCTCCCCCGAGCCTCCTCGGATGCGAGAGAGTAGGGGCTGGACGGGCGGGAGGCGAACCCCCACCCGCCCTGACGGAGGGCGGAGTCCTGTCGGAGGGCGATCCTGGAGCCTGGAATGCCACGGGCCCCAGAAGCCGCTCCTGCGCCCACTCGGCGTATGGGCCCTTTCGGTAGCTGAGCAAGGGAACGATTGCACCCAGTTGCGCCCCGAATGGGCTCGATCTAGGATGCTCTCGGCAGCCGCAAGGGCTCAGAAGCCGAATGGGCTCAGAGGGCAACAACCCTGGGGAGGAAGGGCACCTCAGCCTGGGAAGGATTGATTGGGAGGATGAGGAGCGAAGCGGAAGCGAGAAGGATCGGTGCCACCTCCTCCTCCTCTTCCTCCACCTCCTCCACCTCCTCCTCCTCCTCCTCTCGGGGACGAGGAGGGATGAAGCTGAAAAGGAGGGAGCTGAGGAGGAGCTGGGGGATGAGACTCGGAAGGACTATGAGGAGAGAGCATCAAAGCGCCGGCCTGCTGTCAGACGGCGACAAGGATCTCTGCGCCAGGCCTGGGAGTGCGATCAGCTCCGGGGGCTCGATGGGCTCAGAGCGCCGGTGGGCCAGAGCGCCGACGGCGTCCACGTATTGGGAGCCCGCGCCTCGGTGAGGCAGCAGGCACGCAGCAGGCAGCCAATCGGCTCTTGACCAGCGCCATCGATGACTCAACCGACCAGCCACAGCTCGGGTAAATGAGCTCCTCACATCCCCAGGACGAAAAATTGTCCCTCTTGAAGGGTTGAAGTCTTGAGCAAACGCGTACCAGATAACCGCCGTCGGATCCCATGAAGTTCGCGCGGCTCCAAAAGTGGCTTTGGTGTTTGTTTCGGTGGATCCGATTTCCGTCCGCGAAAACCCGATTCCGGATTTGCTGGATCCGTGTTCGGTTTTATGTTTTACGACTGGTCCGACGGTTACCCGGTTTAAAATGTATAGTATTTGATTAAAACGGGGGACCAGGGGAAATCGGATCCGCGGACCCCAGAACCCGCCCGCGTAAAGATTCTACGGGGGAAGGGGATTCGGTCATTAACTTCCAACTCATCATCGCCACATGCACCTCAAGAGGAACATCTTTCGTCCTGCGTAAGTACCCTCCCGGCGAGAACTATCGTGCCGACGATTTCCTGGGATAGGTGTCGAGGTGGATGGGCCCCCCAAAGCCCCATGGGGTGGGGACCACAGCTCCCGCAATTGTGCCTGGTCTGGACAATGCATGGGACGAACAGAGACGTACTAGCACTATATGTCTTCCTTGCAGGCGCGCGTCCCACGAACATATACTAAGACCCATGTTGAAGTATATCGTTTCTCGAGCTGTGGCCAGAAAGCGCCCGCCACGACGCATATACTACAAGATTTCTCGGGGCGCGCGTCGCCCCAAGGGTGGCGACGCACACATAGTACTATTGTGTTGGGGTGACGCCGAATGCGCTGCAAAAAGAACATTGAATAAGTAGCGAGGTCAATGTTCTTGCAATTCCACCTGAAAGTCGCCCAGGGAGCCCCACAACCCAAGGGAGACCCACCCCCCCAGAGCGTTCCATATTTCGGCGCACTGGCTGCGACCCATGACGCCCGCACTCTTCCTTCTCCCTCTCCCCCTCCTCCTCCTCCTCCTCCTCCTCCTCCTCTCCTCCTCCTCCTCCTCCTCCTCCTCCTCCTCATCTCTTCTCCTCTTCCTCCTCCTCCCTCCTCCTCCTCATCCCTCCTCCTCCTCCTCCTACTCCTCCTCCTCCTCCTCCTCCTCCTCCTCCTCCTCCTCCTTTGCAAGAGCAGAGGTTGCCATCGCTGACCCTGGCCCGAAGTGCCCCCAGCTTGTCGTGCCGTGCCCGGACACTCCGAGAGCCCTTTGGGCCTCCCTGCCTGGGGCCAGCGCCTCCCCCAGGCAAAAGCCAAAGGAAGGCGGGGGGCCCAGCAGAGAGCTGGGGCAGGGGAAGGATGGGAGATCCCCAACGTCTACACGAGGACGAGGAGGAGGAGGAGGATCGAGGAGGAGGAGGATCGAGGAGGAGGAGGATCGGGAAGGAGGAGGAGGAGGAGGAGGAGGAGGAGGAGGTGGATCGAGTAGGAGGATCGAGGAGGAGGATCGAGGAGGAGGGTCGAGGTGGAGGGTCGAGGAGGAGGATCGAGGACGATCGAGGACGATCGAGAAGGAGGATCGAGGAGGAGGTGGAGGAGGAGGAGGAGGAACGCACAAAAGACGCGCCCGCCGCCGCCGAGGGCGACGGCCGCCGGGCCCCGCGGAAACCCAGGT
>CAUYUJ010000264.1:0-62500 GCA_963575745.1 Prorocentrum cordatum | reverse complement strand
CGTCACGGTGTTCGGTGGTGGTCTCGGGAACAATGCGTATGATGGAGACCATTGCGCCATGTTCGATGTGTTCAAGGCCGCCGCGCAGGAGAGGGCGCTGATGTTCTCGAGACATGTGCGTAAAGTGGATCGGCATGCCGCGGGCGCCGATCGACTGGAGGCAACGCCGCGACCAGGACGCGGGGAGAGACGGCGATGGCAAGCACACGAGACATCCTGCCATAACAGACTGGCTTGCCGACGATCTCTTAGCTGCATGCAATGTCATAAGGTTCCTGCGATTCCACAAGGCCATCGGAGGATGAGAAATTCCGTTGGACGCGTGTTACCAGGCTGATGTCTTAACTGATGCACCCGCTGTACGCACTCAGAGACAGTGCAAGACCGCTCGGACTAGGCAGCTGCGGATACCCTGCCCCCCCATGTATGCAGAATAGATCTGCCAATGGTACGTCAATTTCGGCCATGCCAGTGTGGCCGAATATCGGACAACTAATTGGATCTGCTTCGCGCTGACATATTGCCCCGCCCCAGCACTTGCAGCCTACGACGACGCTGGTGATCCGCCTCTTCCCTCTTGGATCCCTGCATCCATATCTTGTTTCCTGCTCCTCCGTCTGTCCATATTATTTCAATTCTCTTCCTCCTCTGATCGATCCCCGTCCTCCAGCCGATCCCCCTCTAAATCATCCCTCCTCCTCCTCCTCCTCCTCCTCCTCCTCCTCCTCCTCCTCCTCCTCCTCCCCCTTCCGCATGGTTCCACCATCCTATTCCTCACAGCTCCCTCCTCCTCGTCATCCTGCATCCCTCCCTCCCTCCCTCTCCCCTCTTCGCTCCCCCATCTTGCAGTTCCTTCTCGTCTAACTTGGAGGCTTGACTGCAGCGTAAGGGGTGTCGGCGGGTCTGGTGCCCCCAACATCGCATGGTAATATAACTTGCGTGTGACACTCGGAAGGTGTGTGAGGATCGTCTACCTGTCTCACTGCTTTGGGGGGGCTGCCTTGGGCAGGTGCTGGACGCTGGACCACCTCGTAGCCAGCTTGGGGTCGCCTTGGAGATGCACCTCTTCGTCCCTCGTCCCCTCCCCCACCACCCTTAGGGCTTGCCCTGCCGAAGGGCTCCCCCACTCAAGCCGCCGCCAATCACGTTTTGGCAGCGCGCGACTTGGGGCAGGGCGAGGTTGGCGGCCTCTTCAGCAGGACCCCCGCTCCTCTCGCTGATCCCCAGAGCGCGTGTGTGTTAGCGCCAACGTGCGCTTGTCAACCGGAGCCTTTCAACACGACGCAGGCAACGCCATGAGGGCTGACACACGCTGCACGGTACGCGCTGCTGGTGGAGCTGCAAGGGGCAAAGCGATACCCATGCCCCCCGACCCTCGCGAGCTGCTTGGAACTCGGAACTCTGCCCTCCCAGAGGTGAAGATCTCGGGGCGACCCCCCTTCTGCGCAAGAGGCCCCTTGCCTTCTTGGGAGGCCGCCCCCCGCGCCCTGGCCTCCCTGTGCGCGCCGCCGGAAGGCGGCCTTCTGAGAAGGCAGGGTGCCTCCCTTGAATTGAAGGGCTCAGAGGCTTCGACAAGGGCGCTGACGACCACCAGGGTCGCAACCTCCAGCGAAGAGGCCACGATGCTCCCCGAGCTGGGGGTAGGGGATGCCTCGAGTGAGAGGGGGCGGGAACCACACCACCAGGGGGACCCTCTCTGGCGCCTCGCGCTGGTGGCGGTGTCGCGCCTCGAAGGGTGCGGCCTGGACCAACCCACGCCCCGACCACTGCCAGATCCCACCCCGCCGCCGACCTGATACGAAGCCAGGATCTGGACAACATCGGATCGGGACCAATCAAAAGATCTCTGATAACCCGCGGGCCTTGATGATGAATCGGGCGCCGCGGCCGTTCCAGAGCGCCCCGGAACGCTTTGAGAGCGCTCTGGAGCAGTTCATCCCGATCCTGGGAATGCCTGACGACCTTCCGGGCAACGCGAGTTGAGACAATGGCAGCTCAAAATCGGTCCCCGGACCCCTCCCAATGTGCAAGCGCACCAGCTGGCGACGAGTGGCTCACCCGAAGGCCAACTACCGCTGTCGCAACTCGCCCCCCTCTGAGACCTCCATGCTGGAAGCCCGACGTCGGCTGGACGATGGCCTCCCCTGCCGCGGTGTAAAGGAAGGAGGCCGCCGTCCGCGAAGTCTGTGCCGGCGCGGCCGACTGCGCCGACGACCACGTCGCGCGGCCCACGACCACGACGACGGAGGCAACGCCGACAGCAACGACCTCGGTGGCGGCGGTGGTGCGGCGACCAACGGCGCGCGCCGAACTGTGCCATGGCGCTGCTCCCGCCGGCGAGCTTCTCCTCGGCCCGCGGGTGCCGCCACGCCAAGTCCCGCCCGGGCGTGCCGAAAGGCCCATCCCACTCATCCCTCCCGACTGCGTTCAGTCTCTGTCTTCGCCTGACCGTGGTGTGGGGGGCGAGGGGGGAGTGCTGTTCCTGCGCAGTGTCACTCAGGGGAAAGGGGAAGGGCGAACAGGAAAGGGGCTGGGGGGCAGTGGGCGGGAAGGGGGAACAGAGGAGGGGGAGGAAGGGGAGGAGGGGGAATGAGAGGGGAGGAATGGGAATGAGAGGAAGTAGAAATCAACAAACCTCCTTCATCCCTTTGTCCCTCCCCCCTGCCCCGTGAATGTTCCTGCTTGCTCCTCCCACCACGTATCCATCCATCTGCCACCTCTTCCAAATCTGACGGTGCGTGGCAGGTTTGCCGTTCCAGCATCACGCGCCCGATCGTGGCATTGCAGAGCAAAGTGCTGAATGGAATGGCTGCCCCGACGGTATATTGGTGAGATTACCCTCTCAGCTCCCAGCTTCTCCAAAAGAGCGGAACAACTGCTGATGTTTTGTATTGGTCTTCGGATGCCCGCTTCGGGCAATGGCTTCACATCTGAACACATCACGATCTGCGACCCCGATCATGAATGGTCTTGGTCACAATGCCAATCAAAAGTTACGCAGACTGCGGACGATCCAGCACTCAGAGCTTATAGCACGCTAGAAACAATCATAATTACTCACTGCGTGGAACTTCCCAAATGTGCATCTATTTGCATGGACCTGTCCGCCGTGAAATGTCTAGACGCAAGGGTTTTCAAATATAACTGGGCTTGAAGTATAAACGGGTGTTCGTATAGTGGGAGTGTCAGTTAGTCTAGGTGTGAGAGCGTCTGAGTATGAGTGGGACTGATAATGCGTAAGTCAGCGCATGAGTGAGTCTGAGTTGGAGTGGTCTGAACGTGGGCAAGTCTGAGTGTGGGTGGGTCTGAGCACGGGTATATCGAAAATAATGAACACGAGTCTGAGTCTGAATGGATCTGACTTCGAGAGAGTCTGCATACGAGTGAATATGAGGGTGGGTGGGTTTGGGCTCGAGTGCTTCTGAATGTGTGTAAGTCTGAATGTGAATGAGCCTGAGGATGAGTATGATGAGTCTGAATCTGAATCTGGGTGGGTCCGAATATGAGTGAACATGAGCACGAGTGAGTCTAACGGTGTATGTCTACGTGTGAATGAGTCCGAGTGTGCGTAAGTCTGAGTGTGAGAGAGTCTGAGTATGAGTATGATCAGGACGAGTCTGAGTCTGAGTGAGTCTGAGCACGAGTGGGTTTGAGCATAAGTGATTCTGATACATCATCCCACTCTGGGCCCCCTAGGGTGTGAAAGCCAGCGCCTCGCCCGAGACATCCTCCCAATCTGCTCTGAACGCAGACGAGTCTGGCCAGCACAGCAGGCAAACCGCTCGAGTTGTGTTCCCTGGAGTGAGACAACCAGCGCCTCGCCCGAGACATCCTCAGAATCTGCTCCGAGAGCGGAGGATGATGAGCACCGAATCAAGCAAATCGCGAGAGAAATCCCCGCCATTGTGGCGCGAACGGAGGAGTGCAGTACCCCGGGGCGCCCCCCCGTGGGGGCGAAAATCAGCGCCTCGCCCGAAACATCCTCACATTCAACTCCAAAAACGGAGGATGTTGAGCACCGAGGCAGACAAACCGATCAAGTCATCCCCGCCATGGTGGCGCTAACGGAGGAGTTTAATACCGCCATGGCGGCTCCCCCTTGGGGGTGCTTAAACCTGCGCCTCGCTTGAGGCATCCTCAGAATTTGCTCCGCCACCATCATCATCATCATCATCATCATCATCATCATCATCATCATCAGCATCATCATCTTCATCATCAACATCATCATCACCACCACCACCACCACCGTCAGCATCAGCATCATCAGCATCATCAGCAGCAGCATCATCGACATATCGTAGCACGGCATATCATAACCTAACGACACATCGCATACCATAACATGTCACAGCATGGCATAACATAGTTTTCCATAACAATCGTAGACTGGCAGACCACACTATATCACAACAGACCATACCATGGCATACCAGTTCATACCATATCATACCATAACACAGCATTACATAACAACACATAACACATGCACTAATACACGATAACGACACATACCATACCATAACATGACATGTCACGACATAATGTATAGGATGAGGAAGGGAGGTGTCAGGAGCCGGTGTAGTCGGAGTATGCATGCTGTCTGCGTGGGGCTCCCCATCTGTGCATTTATTTGCATGGACCTGTCTGCTGTTCGTGTCTAGGCGCAACAAATAATTGGATGTAAGCGGCCCTGAGTATTGACGGCCTGAGAGCGAATCTAAGTGTCAATGAGTTGGAGCGTGAATTAGACTCAATAGTATGGGTGCGTCTCCGCGCAAGAGCCTGGGGCCTCTTGAAACCTGCCGGGGCTTCCTGCGGTCTCCTGGAGCCTCCTGGAGCATCCTGTGGCTTCTTGGGGCGCCCTGTGTCCTCCTGAGGCGTCCTGGGGCGTGTGGCCTCTTGGGGCCTCCAGGGGGCTCCTGGGGCCTCCTAGGGAGGAGTCGTTCCAAGGAGAGGCCCAGTCTATGGGAACAGACGTAACACACTTCGGATTGGAGCCAACGGAGAGGGGCAATACACTTGTTTGATCTGCGGGGCGGAAGCGAACCTCTTCCGCTGAAAGGCGGGCAATACACAGGAGCACCCGTATAACACCAAGGACTCGTGCCCCAGAGGGGGCCCAGTCTAGAGGAACGTACGTAAAACATTTAGGAGTGGATACACCGGAGAAGGACAAGCTATAGAAGCAAATGTAACGCACGAATGATTCGTGCCCTAAGAGAGGCCCAACCTATAGGGATATGCTTGGGACTACTCCTGTGGCCGTCTGAAGCCTCCTGCTCCTGGGGCCTCGTGAGGGCGCCTGGGGCCTCCTGTTGCTTCCCGCGGCCTGCTGGAGCCCCTTGGGGCCTCCTGTGGCCTCCTGATGCCTCCTGCGACCTGGTGTGGCCTCCTGGGGCCGCCTGGAGCCTGCTGGAGCCTCTTGTGGCAACACCCTGCAGAACATCCGTCCCCACGAGTCTGGCCAACAAATAAGCTCACGACTCGAGACATCTTCCAGATCTGCCCCCTCCCCCCCCTGGAGTGCAAAAAACAGGGCCTCGCTCTAGGCATCCTCACAATCTGCTCCGAACGCGGATGATGCTGAGGCCACAACACCAGCAAACCGCTCGAGGCATCCCCGCCAGCTTGGCGCGAACGAAGGAGTGCAATACTCTCTGACGGCTTCCCCTTGAGGGGTGCAGAAACCCGCGCCGCGCTCGAAGCATCCTCAGAGTTGTTCCGCCAGCATCACCACCACCACCACCACCACCATCATCATCATCATCATCATCATCATCATCATCATCATCATCATCATCATCAGCATCATCACCACCATTACCATCAGCATCAGCATCATCAACACGATCATCAGCAGCAGCAGCCGCAACAGCATCAGCATCAGCAGCATCAGCAGCATCATAATCCTCCTCACCCTCATCAATAACATCATAAAACTGAGCATAACGCATCAGATCGCAATATGGCATGTCGACGCATACCATATCATCACATACCATATCATGGCATGCCATACCATGTCATGCCATGCCATACCATAGCATACCATCACCTATCATAGCATGCCAAAATATAGCATGTCATAACATAGCATACCATGCTATGTCATGCAATTACATCGCATATCATAACACAACGTAACATAACGTACCCACCATACCGTACCAACACGTAAAATGAGGAGGAGGGAGGGATGTGTGTGTGAGGAAGTTGGCGCGGCCAGAGTAACAACAAACACCTCATCCTTCGGATATGGGGAACAATAACCCCATCATTCGGAAATGGGGGGACAAACATAACATAACATACCAGACCATGCCATAGCATATCAGGATATGCCATACCACAGCATGTCACTACATATTATAACCTAACACACATTGGCATACCATAACATACCATACCATAACATGAGGAGCCGGAGGGAGGAAGGTGTGAGCAGTCTGCGCGGTCAGAGACATGACAGAACCTCAATCCTTTGGATATGGGGAGTAACAAGAATACCATCCCCTGGCTATAGGGGACAAAAAAGAACTTTCAATCCATCGTTACAGCGAAGTGCCGCTTTGCAATGCCATTATTTGTTGTTCTGCGTTGCAGAACGGCGCTGCAATGCAATTGCACTGCGATGCTCTATACGCGTTGATTGATCCGATATGATAAATCACATTGCTGTGGGATGCTGAACAAGCCATGATCCGCCATCGGCCCCGGAACGGAGGGGCTGGGTAGAGTGACAAGCGTTGTCTGGCAGCCTTCTGTGTGATTCTAGAGGGTCCCCTCAGTCTCACGGGAGAATGTTGCATGCATCGCTTCCGAGGCACAATTCCTTATCAAAAGCCGTTGGTCCGCGCTGCCGGGGCCACGATCCCAGGTAACAAGTTGTGTCTCCGCGCTCTCGGGTTTCAAAGAACGGCCCAGCCACACAACCATGACCGCCCAGATGGCCCACGATACGACTGTGCTACGCGATGGCCTGTACTCCTGTACTGCATGCTGAAAGCCCTGCTACCTTAGAGCGCTGTCCATTACTTTGCATCGCATTGGGTTGCTTGGCATCCCACCAGTCCTTTGGGCGACAGGTTGTCTTACGAGGAACTCCTCCTCTTTCACAAACCCCCTTCCCTTCGGGGAAGGGAACCCTCCCCCTCCCCTCCCTGGGTTCTTTGTTGGGAGGGGGACCGATGTGTCAGAGGGTCCTTTTTCGGCACCTGGGAGGACCAATTTTGGACACCCCTCACGAGGGTCGTGGCACCCGAGGGGGGGAGCTACATTTAGTACCCGCTCTTTTGACAAGCCGTCTCCAAGATTGCCCCCAGAGGCCCCCCCCAGGGCACCCCAGAGGCCCTCAAGAGGGCTCCAAGAGCGCCCCAAGAAGCCCCAAGAGGCCTCCAAGAGGCAGCCGAGAGGCACCCAAGAGGCCCCCGAGCGGCCTCAGAGAGCCCAAGACGACCTCCAAGATGACTCAAGATAGCCCAAGCTGGCTTAAGATGGCTCCCAAGATGCTCCAAGAGGCCCAAAGACCGCTGCAAGACGGCTCAAGATGGCCAGGGAGCATCCCCAGGAGGCCACGAAGAAGCATATATCCTTCGACTATGCGTGTCTCTTCCTCTCTCCCCCGTCAGCTCTCATGGGCATCGTTTCTGGATGGGCTGGTGGGGGTACTTTTTTGATCGCGACCGCGAGCGGGCACCCGCACGGCATCAATAATACATTGCGCTGTATTGCACTACGTCGATCTGACCTGCGTTGCGTCACGTTGTATTGCCTCGTCTCGCGACGCATGTTGTAGTTTGAATTGGAAAAATATCCGCCACCGTGCCTTCAGGACGCAATGGAGTGCCACACAAAATTCCAAGGGATCCGGAGATTCCCGAGGATTGCCGGGGATTCCCAGGGATTGGGGATTCCCCGGGATTCCCCGGGATTCCCCAAGGTAGGGTAGCTGGCCCAAGGGGGCCCCAGAAAGGTCCAAAAGGGCCACGAATCGCCGCACGATCGGTCCATGAAGCCCAAGATGGTCTCCAGTCCAGTTGGCCGACCAAAAACTCCTGAGAGTTCCCAAAGAGGGCCGTCCCGAGACGGCTCTCACCAGAGGGCTCTGAGAGGCCAAAATCATTATTGTTGTCCATTTGGTTTTTCAATGTGCTTTGGGCCCTTCGACCTTTCGAGCTTCCAACGCTCCATGAGGCCCAAGACCGCCCCAAGACGGCCCAAGAAGCCCCCAAGAGGGCCCCTAGACGGCGCAAGAGGGCTCCAAGACGGCCCCAGAGGCACCCGACGAAAGGAGGCCCAAAGACAGCCCCAAGAAGGGCCCAAGAAGGGGAACACGAACGGAGTATCCGAGTCTTTCGCCCCAAGAGGCCCCAAGAAGGCTCCAAGGAGGCGCCAAGAGGCCCCCGAGAGGCCCGAAGAGACCCCTGAGAGGCCCTCAAGACGCCCCACGAGGTCTCAAAACGGCTCCCGAGAGGCCTCCAAACGGCCCCCAGGAGGCCCCCCCGCGACATCCCCACGAGGCCTATGACCCACAACCCAGGCACGGTGGCGGGATGGGCCGAAGGCCGTTCGATAACTAGTCAAGCGTCGAACTGATTTGGGTTGAGATGCATCGCTTCGAACTGTCCTCAGCTGCATTGGTTTGCGCCGCTTGCTAAGAACTGCTTTGCTGAACATTGCATCGCTCATCTCGCACTGCTTCACGCTCATATCCCTTGCTGGTCTGCGCTTTGCGTAGCAATGGCTTTGATTGACGATGCGTTGCGCTGCACTGATTTACTCTGCGCCCCTGTGCACTGCGTTAGCTGCTTTGCTGGGCAAGCATTGCTGCGAGCTGCGCGGCTGTCACCCGATCGGAGGCGCCATCGGCTGCACGGCGATGGATCAGGCTGCTCCGAGGGCGGCTCCGCCGCATCATCCCCCTCGGCCTCCGCCCCGGTCACGCCTGTCGCTGCGGAGGAGGGCGGCGATGAGGGGTTCAGATCATGCTATCGGTTTCTAATAAGTGTTGCCGTTCCTTGGGCGGGAAGGGGGGGCGGGGTGTGGGGAAGGATCGTTGTACTTGTAGGTTGCTACAGAGGACGATGGCGGCGGCGACGTGAGGAGGGCGCAGAGAGAGAGAGGACGAAGAGCAGGAGGACGAGGCCGCGGATGAGGCCAGAGAAGATGGAGGAAGCAGACCAGGAAAGGGGAATTGACAGAAGGGATAGAACGACGACGAAGAAGACAAGAGCGAGGGTTTGGCGAGGCAGGGACTCATGAAACAATACACCAAGGGGAAGAACACGACGACGGTGAGGGCAAGGATCACGAGCCTAGCGGGAAAGTCAGAACGCGCTCCTGAAGCATCAGGTCATCCCCCCCGCTCAACATGCCAATTTGTTGTGCTAGCATGTCAGGCCCGCGAACCGAGCCGAACCCCTCATTGCCTCCCACCTTGGTCTCACCAGGCCTCTTGGCACAGGTAGAACGGTTCTTGTTTCCCCTCTTCAAAAGCCCTCTCCTCCCTCCCGATTCGGGGACAGGGTCACTCTTCCCCATACCCTCTTCCCGGGGCTCGGGGGTTTTGGAGGGGAGGGGGGGGGTGCGAGGCCGTTTTGGGCTCAGGATGGTTCCAAGATGGCACCCGACGCCCAAAGGTAGCCTCAAGCTCAAGATACCTGGAGATGGTACATGATAGCCTCCGACAAACCTCCGAGAGGCCAAAAGACGACCACGATGTGGCTCCAAGTACCCTCGGAGATCCACCAAGGACCCCCCGTAGGCCAACACCGGCTCCCCGATCACCGAGTTGTCTGCTTCCGAGGTGGGGGGAGAATTGACCCAACCCCCCCTTTCTCCCTGGCATGGGACCAAGCTCGCCCCCCAAAACAGGTCCAAGGGCGCGGCGAGGTAACCCCAAGGGGGTCCTAAGAAGGCTCCAGAATCCTTCAAGGGGCTTTCACAACAATAGGCCCGAGCTGGCGACCGCCTCCTCCTCATCACGCATGTCTCCTCCTCTCCCCTGCCAAGGCGAGCCCACGACTGCTCCAAGAGCGCCCAAGAGCGACCCCGAGATGCAATAGCAAGACCGCGTGGGCTGCCCCGACGGGGAGGGCGCACATGTGCGCCGCCCCCTTGTTCAATCGATGGCCACCATGATGACCCCAAGAGGGACACCTCCTCCTCCTCCTCCCCCTCCTCCTCCGCCTCCTGCTTCTTACTGTGCCCCTGGGTTTTACGGTGCAGGCAAAGTTTGGCTGTCGCCAAGACCCCTGCCAGTCGCAAGACGCTGCCTCAGCCAGGGGCCACGTGCGAGCCCACCGCCATGGTTAGTCAGCAAGCTGAGGTCACCAAGAAGCGAACATGGCGCCAGCTCGACCAGTGAGGGTGAGGCTGTCCTTGCCGCTGCTGCTGCTGCTGCTGCCATGGGGTTTGGAGGCGGACGGGTATGTCTTCGAATGCGACGGCCATCGCCTCCACCGTGCTGGAAGTTTTTGTTTTTTGCGGGCTCTGTGGGGCCCGAGAGGCCATCGGGTCTACCCGAGTCGGGGCCCTCGAGGTCCCATGCCCTAGGAAGCCGCCCAAATCTGCCAGACGTCGCACGCGTAACTGGCTGGTCGAAGGAAGGCACCCAGTCACTGGCGAGAAGCAGTCCTCCAGGGAAGGGGGTGCTGTACTGGGCAGGCGAGGCACTGTACCTCGGGGAGGTGCCCGTGCCACGTCCCCAGCATCTGCCCCTGCAAGCTCACCCGTCGACGTGCAGGAGTGTGGCAGGAGGGAGCTTGAGGCTGTCGTAGACTCGCCCAGCGAAGGGGGGAGAACACTTGCACTCTAGTCGCTGCCTCTGCTGCCCAGGGGAGCTTGTCTCGCCTATCCTCTTTCTGGAATAGTCCGGGTTCTGTTTTCGGACGGCTTCCTGCTCTATGCTCGCTCGCTTGCTCCTCCTCCCCCCCTCTCTCCATCCACCTTCTTCTCATCCACATTCTCCTCCACATCCTCCTGACCATTGATTATCATTATTTCCACCACCCCTCTCCTCCAACCCCCTCTCGGAGGGATGCTGCCCTGAGCGCCACACGCCGCGCCATCCTCGCTGCTCGTTTTCCCCCCTCGCCCTTGCCTTCCTCCATCCTCCTCCCTTCTCCTCCTCCTCCTCCTCCTCCTCCTCCTCCTCCTCCTCATCATCATCAACATCATCATCACCACAATCATCAGCATCAGCATCAGCAACAGCATCAGCATCAGTATCAGCATCAACATCAGCATCAGCATCAAGATCATCATCAACATCACCATCATCAATATCATCAACTTCATCATCACACGCCCTTCTCGCTCGAACGGAATACACACCACGTCAACATATCTCCGAACGCTCCCCCCACGCGGCCGCTGTGGTTATTTGGAATGTTGTGTTGTCCACTCATGGCCCTATCGCCGATTCGCATCATTACTCATGTTTCTCCGCCTCCTCCTCCTCCTCCTCCCCTTCCCTGCTCGTTATGTTCCTCGTGCTGCATTCCCACCATTCCCGTTGCCTCCCCCGCCTCGGTGTTGCCTTGTGCCTCGTCCACAACTTCCTCTTCGTCGCCCTTCTGTTGCCTGCTGCTTGTCCCTCGTCGTGCTCTCCCTCGTTTCCCTCTTCCCCTTCGTTTTCTCATCCCCGTCGACGCCCTCATGCTTCCCATTCTGATCCCCCACAGCCTCCACCGCCACATCCTCCTATCAAATTCGTCCCCCCCTCCCTCCGCCCTTCTCAATGCCTTCACCGTCTACAACCTCATCATCATGTGCATCCTCCTCCACTCCACCTCCTCCGGCGCCTCCTCATATACCTCCTCTTCCTCCTCCAACTCCTTGTGATATTCCTCCTCCTCATCGTTCTTCTCCCCCCCCCTTTTCCTTTCATCCTCGTGGAAGCTCTGGGCACTGAGGAAGCCAGAAGCGGCTCCAGGAAGATTTGGGGACTTCGAGGAGATCCAAGGGTCCCCATGGTACACCGTGAGCCCCAAAAGTCCTGTGGGGCCAAACCACGCGCCAGAATAAAAAACGATTTTGGATACTATACAAAACGCGTTCGTTTTGCAATGATCTGTCTCCAGACATCGCCTCGCTCGGGCTGGTGTGCACATAAGAACCGTTGGCTCGCGCGTGCTGTCCTACAAAACGCCAAGAACCACCGCGCGGACACGTTCTCCAAACGGTCGGGAACAAAATGCCGACGCTGCAACCTCTGCCCGGCACAGAGGCCGCAGGTTGCCAATGCGTTCCTCGATTGCAGCCACAGCATCCGCACTGAACTCCGCAGGTGGGCCCTGCGCGATGTGAGGCAACAACGGCCGGCGTGCGGCACCTGGGTATCAAACGCCATACCGCCGTTGCGCGCCCAAACGACACATGCGGGGAAGCCAGGCACCCAAACGGCGCGTAGGCAAGGCAAATGACTCTTATCATTACGCTCCGGAGAATGTGCGAAAAAAAGGGGCGAGGACGCGAGCAGGGAAGAGAAGAAACGGACACAATCATAATGCATATGGGACAACGCATGTTGCCCACTGTAACTTCGGGCGTCCGCGTTTGCGCTTGCGGTGCCAGTGCCTTGGTGTGTTCAGGCTCACACACGAGGTCACGCAGGATACAACCTATATGCAATCAGAATCGCCATATGCAAATTCCAGCAATGCACAGCGCAAGATTCGACAATCCTGGCGCGTTGAGACCGCGGGATTACGATCAACTCATTTGCAACAGCAGCCACACATACCGCCTGCAGAGCAAATCAAGACGAGGTCACACTCTGCCCCAAGAGATTCACTACATCCTTCCGACTTGTCCCGCTAATCCGTTTACAGGCTCAGCCTACGTCAGAGCGATCACGGGAAATTGAAACTGCGCGACGCACCTGGCTGGCAGACCCCGCGGCCCCCAAGCGCACCAGCGTCTGGCATGAATGACACATTCCAAGAGATGATGTGTTTCCCCTGGCCAGCATGCTCGGGACACTCTGCTCGAAGGGTCACCAAGACCACCACGACCACGTTCACAAGTGAGGGGCACATCTTGGAACGCGAGCGCGCGACGACCGAATTCGATTATCGCTGGCGGCCACTCGTCTTTACATCGCAACGCGTAGAAGCATTTCAACCACTGCGCTCCCCACCTCAATCCCACGTGAAAAAAAGTGTTTGCTGGCGCCGCCTGCGCGGGCGCAGCATGCCGATGTTCTGCTTGAGCTGTGATGGAAAATCCAGACAATTTCCCGCACGCGGTGGTCACGATCCAATCATCGCGCCCTGGGCGCTGTTGCCGTGGCGCGGAGTTCCGCACATTCGCTAATGCCAATTCCCATATTCCAGAACGTACCTGCGTTACATCAACATTCGCGGATCATCGGTCGAACTGCCCCCCATATTAAACACTTTGTGCCCTGCATTGTACTTCAGCTTCACGTGGGGTGCCAGCCGAAACGCCGCACTATCCAACCCTTGTCTTGTTGGTCAGCTAGGGGCCAGGTGCGCCAAAAGAGCCAGCGATCAGTCCAGGCCATCGGCGCGAATGCAACCAACGTCGAGTCAAGTATACGCGTGCTCTGAATCGAATTGGCGTCAGACACGCGCGCGATGAATGGTCCCTTTTCCCAAGAACCCATGGAACAAAAGGTCGTCCGCGGCATCCCCTGCGCGCGATACTCCACCGAGTTACCGCATCCATGCGTTCGACTACAGCTCTGTTCAGGACCCTCGCCCCGTCGGCGGGGCGACAATTGCAGCGCGACGCGCCTGTGCCATTGAAACCCAGCCCCGGAGAACACATGCTGATCGGCTCTGACATGCATGTCCACCGCTGCACATATAGTGCCCGGTGCCAAAACGAACGCGCTGTCTACCCAAATCTTACCAGCAACCCGGCGTCCGCGGGAAGCGCTCCGCTGGAACAGCGCAGAAACGCGCGCGCCACTCCCGGAATCTCCAGGTGCAAACAGCTGTGCGCGGATGATAATTGATCACCGCACCGAGCCTCGAAATTTCAAAGGGCCCCCTGGCGTCGTCGAGTGCCGATTGCGCTGGCGCGCCCCCCACTTGCAAGCCCAGTGAAGATGCGCGCGCCGAACTTTCGACCCAAATGGGTCGACGAGAGAACTCGACAACAGACTCTGAGGCCGTCGATGAAAACCAGGCGCGGTAAGGTGCATAGTGTTCGCCCGCCAGAGAACACAAACATTATGCACCGTACCTAGCGGGGCGCCATATGCGGCTATCATATGCGGCGGGGCCTCTCAGAAAGATCCTCCTGACACCTCCGTCGCAGGACCACCAGGGCCCGCGAGGACTTCCAATGATGCGAGCGCAGGCGCAAGTCATTCCCAACTCCTCCTAAATGATCTTGCGCGAATCGGCATCTACAAAGAATGCATCAGGGATGCTTCCATGCTACGGTGCATGACTACAGCCTACGGGTGCTGGCAATCGTGTGGTCAACACAGGACGCCGCCCCATCCACTAAGCTCGAAACTAGCTTGTCCACATGTGACTTGGCCTGCAATCAACGTGTCCGTCCGTAAATACCGTTCAAACGTACCGTAAATACGAATTACGCGTTTGATACGTCAACGTAACGCAAATACACATTACCGTCCGCTACGGCCTGGCCGGTGAGACTTCAGCGGAGAAGCTACTGCGTGTCCCGCTTCGCTCTCGACGTTTGCCGAAGATGTTGCAGTCGGGCCCATGCCAACCATGACGATGGGTCGTTTGCCTTGTTGGATCAGCATGAGCTGTGCACTTCCGATGGCCACAATCAACTCGGCCGTGTTCTCTGTGCCAGCACCCGCCGCCGTCGAACAGTCCAAGACACGAGCACTATACCATACGCGACGGATGGACGTTCCCAAACAAAGTTGGCATACACATGAAGCTAGAATCGCAAAGGCTACATCGCACGTATTGGTAGCCCGAAGTGAGAGGCCATAACGACTGCAAGGCATCCCGTTAGGAACCTGCTGCAATAATCCCGCCAGCCTTCTGGGCGCAGGCGATCAAACGATACCTTTCTTCCCTCTGCCAAGAGCCCCTCTTCCCCTTGGGGGAAGGGGTTATCACTGCTCCTTATTAATATACACCCCCTCCCCCACCCGGCCAGCGGCCAACCTGGAACCTCGACGACCCCTTATGAGGGCCACCCGCCCCAGTCAAAAACCATACAAAGCGAACTCTGCCTTCCCATTTGGAGCATGCGCGGCCGCCCCGCGAGCATTTTGCACTGGTTCTTTACAGGGACGGCTGCGGTGCCAGCAGATCCCAGCTGCGTTCTGGGCGCAGGTGGTCGACCGACTGGTTTGACACATCAGTGGCTGCGGCCTTTTAGCCTTAACGTTTCCGATGTGGTTTCGGACCTCCACATGGCTCCAAAATTGGCCAAGGAAGCTCAAAGCCGGGCCCAAGAGCCCCTATTGGTGCCCAGTGGCTGGGGCACCTGGCGCGGCTGGAGCACGTGGAGTACTGGGCGCACGTGGAGCACGTGCCGCAACTGGCGCGCCTGGCACGCTTTGGCCTCCAAGGTCTGGTACATATGGAACCCGTGGCGACTGCGTTGTTCTTACGTGATGTGCTGAGGGTGGGTCTGAGTGAGCAAGACGGCTTGCGGGCGGGTGCAAGCTTGACCCCTCCCCCTACCCCCTCCCCTGGACCTGGACGGGGGGGGGATCGCGAGGTGTGAGAAGATCCTTTTTAGCCCAAGATGGCTCCAGAAAGCCCAAGATGGCCTCCAAGATCGCTGAAGTTAGCCCAACATGGCTCAATCTAGCTAGCAGCATGCCTCCAAGAGGCCCCAAGAGGACCATACTATGGATCCAATTGAATTGTGAGACCCCTCAGGACCTCCCCGAGAAGCCAGAATCCTTCAAAGCCTGAGGGATATCGATGGGTTTGGCATGCACACCTCTTCGCTTCCGATGCGTTTGTGAGGCCTCAAGATGGTCCCAAATGGCCCAAGAGAGCTCCAAGAGGGGCCCAAGAGGCCCCCAAGACGGCCCCAAGAGCGCCCAAGATCGCCACAAGAACGCCCCAAGAGGGCCCGCAGAGGCGATTTCGAGGGCTCTTAAGGGGGGGGCTAGGGACCCCCTCCTTATGACCGATGGCCTCCAAGATAGCCCCAGGAGGCCCTCCGAAGCTCGCAGGAGAGCCCCAAGAGAGCCCCAAGAGGGCCCCAAGGACCCCAAGACGCCCCCCAAAAGCCCCATAGCCCCGATGATCCAACATAGCCTTCAACATGGCTCAACACGTTCTCTGTGACCGATATGTTTCACTATATGCGTCTCTGCTTTCCAAGTCCCGTCAGCTCTCGTGGACAGGGGGCTCCTGAATGGGCTGGCTGGGATTCGCGAAGCGTGAACAATATAACAACAATGCTAACCATTACACTCCTTGTCTCCGTTATCCTCCTCCTCCTCCTCCTCCTCCTCCACCTCCCCCTCTTCTTCTTCCTCCTCCTCCTCCTCCTCATCATCATCAGCATCATCATCAACCTTATCATCATCATCATCATCATCATCATCATCATCACCACCATCATCATCATCATCCTCATCATCAGCATCATCATCATAAGTAGCATCATCATCATCAACATCATCATCACCACCACCATCATAATCAGCATCGTCATCATAATCCTCATCATCATCGTCATCATAATCGTCATCATCATCGTCATCATCGTCATCGCCATCATCATCAGCATCATCATCATCATCAACCTCATCATCATCATCACCATCATCATCATCCTCATCATCAGCATCACCATCAGCATCATCATCATCATCATCATTATCATCATCACCACCACCATCATAATCAGCATCGTCATCATAATCGTCATCATCATCGTCATCATCATCATCGTCATCATCATGATCATCATCAGCATCATCAACATCATCATAAAAATCAGCATCAGCATCAACATCATCATCATCATCATCAGCATCATCATCATCATCATCATCATCATCATCATCATCAACAACCTCGTCCTCATCCTCGATTGACCCGAGGGCGCCCACCAAATGGGCCGGTCCCTCCACTGTCCTGTGATGTGGCCTCCCCCAGCCGTCCCGCTGGACGATCTAAGAATCCCCACAAGGGGCTCAAAACGAGACGACATAATCTTGGACGGGAGACTCGTCCGCCAAGGGAGCGATCGCCGTGAAGCTGGAAAGTGACGATCGACCTCGGGGGCCCCAACAGTTCCGAATGCGCCAATCCAGGGGTGGGTGTCCCCCTTGTTGACGTCCGACTTGGCCTCCCCCGGCCGCTCCGCTGAGGCCCTCTCGGGCATCTGCTGGGGACCTAAATACTGAAGACGGGGTCGAAGATGGGACTGCTTCGCCGGGAGCGTGGACATGTCCTCCAACTCCTCCTCCTCCTCCTCCTCCTCCTCCTCCTCCTCCTTCTCCTCCAACTCCTCCTCCTCCTCCTCCTCCTCCTCCTCCTGCTCCTCCTCCCTCCCTCCTCCTCCTCCCTCCTCCTCCTCCTCCTCCGTCCTCCTCCTCCTCCTCCTCCTCCTCCTCCTCCTCCTCCTCCTCCTCCTCCTCCTCCTCCTCCTCCTCCTCCTCCTCCTCCTCCTCCTCCTCCTCCTCCTCCTCCTCCTCCTCCTCCTCCTCCTCCTCCTCCTCCTCCTTCTCCTCCTCCTCCTCCTCCTCCTCCTCCTCCTCCTCTCCTCCTCCCTCCTCCCTCCTCCTCCCTCCTCCTCCTCCTCCTCCTCCTCCTCCTCCTCCTCCTCCTCCTCCTCCTCCTCCTCCTCCTCCTCCCCTCCCGTCCCCTCCTCCTCCTCCTCCTCCTCCGTCCTCCTCCGTCCTCCTCCTCCGTCCTCCTCCTCCTCCTCCTCCTCCTCCTCTCCTCCTCCTCCTCCTCCTCCTCCTCCTCCTCCCTCCTCATCATCATCATCATCATCATCATCATCATCATCATCATCATCATCATCATCATCATCATCATCCTGCTCCTCCTACTTCTCCTCCTCCTCCTCATCCTCCTCCTCCTCCTCCTTCTCCTCCTTCGTCGTCCTGACACGGAGGTTTGTGCCGGTCTTACCACAGAAGCAAGCTCGAACTGCGCTCGCCCCGACGGCTGCCCGAGCCGCACTCGCCCGTGCACCGAACACGTCCCGAGTAGGGCAGCGTGACACGCGAAGACCGTGTCGCGTTCGGGCCCCCGCCCTGTGTGCGCCCGCCCCGGGGGCGGTCCCCACCAGAGTGACGTGCGATCTGGCATCCCCCGGTTGCACCTGCCATGCCCTCTGTGAAGCCTGGCGGCCCGAACCAGACGACGGTGTTGACAGTGGGAGCCGTCTCCGTCGGGAGAGTGGGAGAGGTGACAAAGAAATGACGACGGCATCACACCGACCGTCCGCTAAGTGGCGGCAATGGGGGGCGGCCCCGCCGCTTTGCTGCGCGATTCGGAATCCCCTGGCTGCCGCGCCTAGCAACAAAGGAGGTGTCATAACCGCTTCCGTCCGCAAGTGGCACTTCTCCCCCCTCGGTGGTCACGGAAGAAAAGGCGGCGGGGGCAGACGGGCTGGCTGGGTTTGGCTGGCGCGCGTGTGGATGGTTGGGCTGGTCCACCTGGCTGGTGGGGTAGGGAAATTGGATTTAATACATACGCTCGTGGACCAAGTGGTCCGTCCCCTAGACTCACGGTGCCACAGATAAACTCAGTGCGAGGCGGTCAAGCCGAGCGGCGGAAACCCAAGGGATCCTGCTATTCAATCACCCATTTAAGTCCGTGAGTAACACCAACATACATCCTTTGCTCCGTGAATCGCCTCAACTCGTCGTCGGCCTCCCCCTCCTCCTCTTGCTCCTCCTCCTCACCGCCGTCGTCGCCGCCACCGTCGTCGTCACCGCCACCGTCGTCATCGCCGTCGCGTCCGCCGAACCCGACCTAAACCGCTTTTGGGCCCATTCCAGGGGTCGATCCTAGCACGATTCTCAAACTGCGTCTGGCAGTGGCGATGGGAAACCTTGCAGGATCCTTCTATTACGACAACAGTCCAAACGACCACGTCGTCGCCGCTGACGCCGCCGTCGTTTGTCGTCGGGGAGCCTCGGGCGGAGGTCCTCTGGCGACCGTCGGCGCCACCCTCCTGCTTGAGTATCTCTATCGAGGACGTTGCTGAATCAGCCCGCGACGCCCGCCTGGGGCCTCGGACGGCGACACAGGGGGGCGAGGACTCGAGGATCAGGGCGACGCTCTCGAGTCCAGGAGGACACGGGCATCCAACGCGTTAAACGTTAGCTTGCTTCGAGCGATGCCCACCCCAGAACGCGAGGCGGGATAACTTCCCAAGGAACAATGGCACACTTTGGGCCTTTCGTCGGCCGTATGCAGGGTGTGCGAGGCGGGTCCGGAATCCTTGTCTGCAAACCTAACAATCCCAACCTTTCGGGTGGGGAACAAGACCACGGGGCTTCTCGCAAGGTTGCGCCTCGAGAGGCTGTCTGTGGGATCGGGGCCATCAATGAAAACGATCGATGGAACTGGACCCACGTCGAACAACCGCGTGGGTCCCTGGGAGGGGGTGGAGGGTTAGGGTTTCTTCTCTGTATTGTTTGCTTTTGCTTGGCCTTCGGGGGAATCTGGATGCGGTCCGAGTCCAAAGGCCTCCGCGGGGACCTCGAACACCTCCAGGGACCTCGGGAACTCTGGACCTCCAGAAATCTCCGGCGCGGGGAGGGCGACAAAGGACGAGGGAGGCGACGAGGACGAGGGCGAGGGCCAAGACGGCAAGAATCGGAGCGCGGGCCAGGAGCCAGAGAGGGGGGGATCTGCCAGCAGCACCACGGGCCTGTGTGGTTTGGGGGATCCTGCCTCCCCCAACCTCCTTGCTCCACGTCGAAGAGGGGTTCGCCCCTCACCCTCTCCCGCGTCGGGGATCTTCTGACCCGGGTCAATCCAGACCCGGGTCAGTCAGGCCTCGCAGAATCCTGCAAGATCCTGCAGCCAAACCCGGGTCAGCGCGAAGGATCCTGCGGGATCCTGCACCCAAACCCGGGCCAGTACGGCCCTGGCCCTGCAGGATCCTGCAAGACCGGGCGCTCTGGCTGACCCCCGTTGGCATTGACCCCCGTCTCTCAAGACACGAGCACTGTCTGGATCACTTCAGGCATACAACTTTTCCTTCTGACCGTTTGACATGTTCACAACCTCCAAGAAGTACTCCGTGACATTTTCATTGTGCCGTTACACAGCTACTCTGCCAAGAAATTATCTGAGTTCTCACTCATGGAAAAACTCAAAAGGCTCCCGACCGTGTCTGGGCACGGTCTCCCCAGGGGCCCGGGCGGAAAGGCTGCGAAGACTTCTGGGCCGCCCAGCTGCGCGAATCTCGCGCCCCCCCGGAGCGCGCGAGGCGCGCGACCACCCTCGCGCCGCCCCGCGCCGCCGCGCCGCCCTCCCGGGAGGACGAGCAGCCGCACGCGGCCCCAGCGGCGACGCGCACAGCACGATCCTCCTCGCGCCCCCACGGGTGACCTGGACCTAGAGATGAAGGGGCCCTAGGATTCAGGAGAGACACAAGTACCACTACCACCAGCTAGTGGGGTAGCCGCTCCCTCCCCTCGAGCTGGTGGTACCTCCTTCCGGGATCTCTCTGGAGGCATGCCTGGAACGAGGTGCCACCAGCTCGAGAGGGCGGGACAGCCACTCCCCCTAGCTGGTGGTAGTGGTATTTGTGTCTCCGGTGAAGGATGGAGGGCAATGACGTGTCAAGCTGAAGCCACCGCTGGATACCGACTCAGAGCTCACACCCACCGGCATGCCGCCGCACGGAGGGAGGGCGGCTCGTTCTCTCGGGGTTGGGTTCTCGCTTGAGGCTCTCTGACGCTCCACAAGCAGAAGTGACAGAACTCGTGGTGCCGTGATTGAAGGAGCCCTGGGACCAACAAACAGCTAGACACAAACAACAGGATGCCCCATATGTTCCCCTAGTTTCTGGGTTTTCGTCATCTCCCCACTTCCCATATGTTCCAATATGTTCCTGGGAATCGCCGATGGATTGTGTCTGTATGTTTTTTCCCTCCTGAAGAGAGCTGGGGCGCCCAAGATGTCTCCACGAAGCCACGACAGCGCAGGATGGCCCCCCAAGATAGCGAAAAGGCATTCCAGGCCGGCACGCCGCTGGATTCCCACAGCAGCCCAACGTGGCTCAAAGAGAGCTCGAGGTGGCCACTGAGCCTCCAGAGGATGCACCCGATGGGGAAAAACCTTGTAAAACACTATTCGGTGATCGGTTGTGTCTGAGGCGTCGGGATTGCCCACCGGAGGTAACCCAAGATCGGCCCGTGGGAGGACCACACGGGCGCCAAGGGGGCCCCAAAGCTCTATAGCCTTCGTGCTACCACAAGGAACGCGAAGTGAGGAACGAAGGAGCTTTGCTGGCAAAGGAGCGCCTCGGCAACGAATAGGTTCCCCGACCGAAATCGAAGGAACTACCCGAATACTAGACTTTCCCAGGAGCGCCCCAAGTGGTCCTCAGCACCTTCATTGTACAAAATATCACCAGAGAGGCAACAGATGGGGACAAGCTGACCACCCCTGGGAGCGCTCATTGAAGCATCCCCTGGTTGGTAACTGGTCTACAAGATTATCCTTCGACACCCGAAGGCCCCCAAAGGGACCCCAATAGAGCCCCAAGAGCTCCACAAGAGATCCCCAAGAAGGCTCCAAGCGGCCTTCAGGAAGTCCCCGAGGTCAACTCTAGATGGGGAATGCTACAACTGATGTGAGGTTTGTGTTTGTCTTCTGGGACAACGACGAAGACGAAAGAGAATAACAACAACCAAGGAGGGGAACGGACAAGGAGAAGGACGACGAGGCTATGGAGACGATGGAGACTACCTCGACGGAATCCTTCGCTTGTCACGACGGGCGCTGGAGCACAGAACTCCTCAACAACCTTCAAGGAGATTCGGGTCCGCATGCTGAAGGCTCTTGAACTCAGGGATGAAAATTACCACTGAGGTGGAGTCATCGAACCAATGCAGACCGCCCACATCAAAATAGATGAGAGGAGGAGCAACCTGGAAGCCGTAGGCCGACACGCCACCCGACCCCACACTCCCTCCCGACGATTACGGAGCCTGACCCTGTCGCCGCAGCGGGCTCAAGGTCGCCACGTCCAGCAGCGATTATGGATCCACCATGTCATCGTCCTCCTCCTCCTCCTCGTCCTCCTCCTCGCCCCCCCCCCCCCCCCCGTCCCCCTCCTCTCCCTTCCTCCCACCGTCCTCATGCCCCTCTTCCCTCTCCTGCTGCTCCTGGTGCGGCACCTCTGCGCTCCTCCTCTCCTCCTCCTCCTCCCCCTCCTCCTCCTCCTCCTCCTCCTCCCCCTCCTCCTCCTCCTCCTCCTCCTCCTCCTCCTCCTCCTCCTCCTCATCCTTCTACTTCTCCTCCTCCTCCTCCTCCTCCTCCTCCTCCTTCTGCTCCTCCTCCACTTCCGCCTCCGCCTCCGCCTCCTCTCCCTCCTCCTCCTCATCGTCCCTGCCCCTCCGTGGAGGCACGCGGGCAATGAGCGCCAACGCCGTGTCCAAGGGGTGCAGGGCAGCCGCCGAGCCCCCTACACCCCCTGGAAGGGCAGGACAAAGAGGGCTGAGGGCCCACGGAGGGGGGGGGGGAGGGGATCGGTCAGGAGGCAACTCCTGCATGGGAGGTCCTGGTGGGAACAGTTGAAGGAGACTGTGCCCGAGTACGAAGCCATGGAACCAGATTAAACCAGCAGCCCGATGAAGCCTGGGAGCAAGTCCGATGGAGCGGGACTCGTCGGAATTCAACGGGGTCAGGCGGAAGTAAGCTGGAAGTTCGCCGCTCAGTCGCGGCTTCGAAGCACTAACTGTCCCTGGCATCTTCCCTGTGGCCCTCGTCTCAGGCCCCGACGAGGTTTCTCGTGGGCGCCCGAAAACCAGACGCCCCCCTGAACCCGACATGGCCCTTCTTTGAGCGTCTTTACCGCATGGCTTGCGGGTGAGTGAAGGAGCGAAGCCAGGGTAGGCCAGCTCTCGGCCACGGAGATACTGGCGGCGATGCTGGACTGATCCTCATAGGAGCTGCATCTTAAGATAAGGGCCCCGAAAACGTAGAGGCCTCCCAAATGGGGTCCAAATAGATGGGGTCGAAACATCTCGCCGCATCGCCGATACATCCGCGATGCATCGCCGACGGGGACCTGGACAGATCAGGACACTCGGACACCAGCGCGCCCCAGGAAGCTCCGGCCGTCCCCACAAGGCCTAGAACACCCCAGGACCTCCCTGCCTGTCACGACTACGACGACGACGACGACGACGACGACGACGACGACGACGACGGCGGCGGCGGCGGCGGCGGCAACGGCGGCGGTGGCCGCGACGGCCGTCCTCGTCGCCCTGTCTCGTCCCTCCTCACATCGTCATGTCTCGTCCTGCCTTGTGAGGCCGTCTTGGGGGCGCCTTGGTCGGCGACGCTCAGGAGTGACCCCAGTGACCCCAGGCGAGAGTGACCTCTGGTGCGCGACTGCCGGGGGCCACGGGGAGGCCACACCCGAGCGCGCAAAATGCTGCCATCGCATCGCCTCCAGCCAGGCGGGGACCCCCGCGTGCTCGCACCGTTGAGCATCGTTTATCCGGTCCCCATCCCCAGCGGCGTGGCCTGGGCCCCACTGGCCGATTGACCCCCCCAGACGGGGTTTCGAGGGGCGTCTCCCCGAATGGGGAGGGGGGGTAATCTGGCGGGGGTCTCGAAGGGGATGTGGATGGGGACGGGGATCGGTTAAGCGGTACCGACGACAGGCCACTCTGAACTCGGGCCTGTCCCCCTACAGGGGGATTTCCGACGAAACATAACAAATACACCCAAAATTAACAAAAAACAATCCAAAAGTAGTCTAGGGATCACTTTTTGAGTATGTTTGTTGCCTCCTTGGTGCATTTGTTGGGGGTATCCTGTACTTTCCGACGAAAACCCCCCTGTATGGGGGACAGGCCCGACTTCAGGCCACTCTCGGGGCCGTCTCGGAAGCGTCTCGGAAGCGTCGGCGGCCGCGGCGGCGCGCCGCCGCCGGGCCCCGGGCCGCTGGCGGGCGCGCCGCCGCTGCTCCCCGTCCCGGCGGGCGCGGCGTCCAGGCGGACGGCGGCGGGCGCCTCCGGGGGCTGGCGCAGGGGGCCTCGTCGGCGTCGCCGCCTTCGTCGGTCGTCCGTCGTCGGTCACTCGTCGTCGGTCGGTCGTCGGTCGGCCGTCGGTCGTCCGTCGGTCGGCCGAGGATCCTCCGTCGTCGGTCGTGGGAGCACACGGGAAGTCCTCGTCGCCCGTGGTGTATGAGCTCGGAGTGGTAGACCTGGGTCTTAGATCATCCGATGCTGAACCTCAATCCGTAATGCCCTAGCTAGCGGAGTTGTCGACCACCCCCAAAATCCATTGTCGTCTTTCCAGGACGAACACCCAGGTTCATCATGCGAAAATGATACACCGTGGTTGATGTTCTCCCTGTGAGGCGCCTGGATTGGGGGGGAAATAATGAAAGAGTGAACCATGCAGGCCCCCCCCTCTTGATTATGACTCCAGCGAAATGAACCCCAGTATGCTGTTCCATAAAATTTAACAGATAAACAAGAGATAAGATCCAAACATAATGGATCTCCCCTGGTGACGGGGTTGGGGTGGCAGATAACCAGTCGTATCATTCCAACTTAATAAGCCAAGTCATGGTATTGGGGTTATGGAGCTAGGTTTCGGTCGGGCATGTCCTCCTGCATGCAGATGTTGGGCGAAGCATCATAACTAGAAAACAAATGTTCAGCAATAGTAAGAAATAGTAGGTAAATCGTCCCCTGAGTTGATTGTCTTTGAATACTCCTCCTGTAGGAGGGACGTGTCAACTGAAAGCCAAGTGCCCAAAACCATTATAAAGCAAACTTCGCAATGTTCCAGTGGGAAGATTATCAACCCCATTTCATGTATACTGAACCTTTACCAAAACCAGTGTAGCATGCTCCTGGGGGAACATTATGATACCAAGCAAAGACTCCCGGAACAGTATAAGCCCAGGTTAGCATCCGTTGGAGGCCCATCCTGTCGATCGTCCATCGTCCGTCGCCCGACGGCCCGTGGTCGCCGTCGTCCTTGGTCGTCCGTCGTATTCCCTTCTCCTCAGCCCTCATTCTCGCTTCCACCATCCAACCCCCAGCAGCCTGGAAGGCGCAAGGCCTGGGAGGCATCGAGACGGCGAGTCACCCCGAGCTCGGGGAAATGGAGGCCCGAGCCATCGGCACGCTCGGCTCGACGGCGGCCCTTCGGCACACCGGGGCTGGCACACCGACGAGAAGCGAGGAAGACGTCCAAAAACCTGCCCCCACCTGAGCCCGTCTAAGACGAAGCCAGGACGAGGATAACATTGGATGAGAACAGGTGGGGATCTCTGAGATCTGGCGGCTCTGGAGGACGTATCGGGCGCCGCGGCCTCCTCAGAGCGTTCCCGAACGCTCGCTGTGAGAGCGTTCCAGAGCGCTCTGGAAAACACTCATCCTCGTCCCAGCCCCGCCCGCCTGCCACCCCCAAGACCACCAACGTCCTGATTGTTTTCCAGGACATGGACCCTGTGAGGTCTGGACAACTCCCCCTGGACCAGTTGTTCCGCCCAGGCCGTCCGTGCTCGGACCCGAGGCACGGTGAGAGACCCCAGAGGCCGAAAAATAGCGACAAGCCTCCCGCACCGTCTTCGCTTCACACCGCGAGGGCCCTGGGCCGGCCGGCGACCCTGACAAGAAGAGAGCCCCCCGAAGCTCAGACGGGGGTTCTGGGGCACCCCTTGAGGGCCTCGTGCAGCCTGTAGCGGCACTCTTCAGAGCGTCGGATCCCGACCTTCCCGGACGCATCTTCCCTCGTGGGGAGCGTCGTCCGGGGTCAGCGGCACCGGCCGTAAGGCCTCAGCAACAGCGTCCGACCTCCAGTGCCGCGCCCGTTCCACGACGCGAGGGGCTCTGGGCCTGCCGCTGCCCCTGACCCCCCGCTGGTGACGGCATCTGGCTGGCGTGGGAGAAAACCGGGGCCCCGTCTGTGCTTGCGCGCGCGTGGCGAACGCAGCGCGCAAGGCAAAATCCCCACATAAGCATCACCCAGCGAGCCGAGCGGCAGCGCGCCCAGCTGACCCCCCCCCCGGCCCCCCCCGGCCCCCCCCCCCCAGCGGCGCCGAGCTGCAGCGCGGCGTCCCGCGCCCCGAGCCGCGGCCCGGCGCCGGGGCGCGGACGGCCGACTGCGCCTCGCGCAGCCCGCGCTCGTGCTCCGCGCACACCTTCCTGGGGCAGGCGGCGGGCACTCGTCGGTCGCGCGGAGGCCCTGAAGGTCCTCCTCCTCCTCCTCCTCCACCTCCTCCTCCTCCTCCACCTCCTCCTCCTCCTCCTCCTCCTCCTCCTCATCCTCGCTCGTCCTGGAGGTCCCTCGTCGCCACTGCTGGATGCTCCTCGAGGTCCTTGACGTCCCTCTGGGGGACCTGCTGACCGGGGTCGATGCACACCCGGGTCAGTCGGGCTTTGCAGGGTCCTGCAGGGTCCTGCGCGCAAGAACGGGTCAGTGCTGCCCTGGCTCTGCAGGATCCAGCAAGACCCGGCGCTCTGGCAGACCCCAATTGTTATTGACTCCCGTCCCTTGAGCCCCGACCCCCGAGTGAGTCGTCGCCCCTGGACCCCCATCCAGAGCAGAGTGGCAGGCTTCGGCTGTGGCAGGCTTCGGCCCCCGCGGGCCGCCTCTCGAAAATCGGTGCGGGAGGCCTGGTCTGGAGGTGGTGGAGCCGAACAGGTCAGCAGGTCGGAGGCGTGGGGTCACCGTCGCCGCCTGCCTCCTGCCGCCTGCCATCGCCGCCGTCATTCCGGTGGCAACGCCGTGTGGTGCTTCGGTTGAGCCCCGCCAAAGGGCGGCGAGGAGGACGACCCCGAACAGCCCCCAGAGACCCACCCCGCACCTCTTCGTGGAGGAGGACGACGACGACGAGGCCCCATGGTTCGCTGACCGCATCAGAACCTAAGCTCGGGTGCCTTCTCGGGGTCTGTTGGAGGCGTTGTACATCCGAGGAGCAGGAGTAGAGGCCTCCTAGAATGGGTACGAGCAGATGGGGTCAGAGGATCGCGCCGCATCGCCAATGCATCGGCGATGCATCGCCGATGCAGCAGCGATGCATCGGCGTGAAAAGACGGGCTTTACATCGAGCCGCATCGCCGATGCATCGGCGATACGGCGCGATCCTCTGACTCTATCTACGCGGACCCCATCTGGGAGGCCTCGAAGGAGGGATGTAGCCGACAGTGCTCTTAGGCAGCGTCCTCACCCCAGGTGCGTGGGAGGAACGGGGGGGAGCAGAAGGCAAACAGGTGCCCCGATCCTGATCCTCATCCTGCTGTTGCTGCTGATGCTCTTCCTCCCCCTTCATCCGTCATATTCCCCCCTGCCTCTGCGGGGACGAGATGGACGAGAACTCCTATCACTGCTCGGAAAGAACCCCCCAGAACATTGAAAGCACTGGTACCTGCAAGAACCCTCCACTGCTCCTCCTCCTCCGTATGCCTTCACCGTCTCCACCCCTCTCTTCCGTCCTCCTTCCTCGTCCATCCCCCTCTTTCTTCCTCAACACCCTCGGGCGCAGGCTGTAGTCTTCTCCTGTGGTGCGAGGCGCGTCGCAGCCTCGGGGGAGGGGAATTCTGGCAGCGATGCCGATCAGCTCGTGTTGTGCTGGAACATCTGCTGTCCAGGCTACACGGCGGTGCAGTCCGGCACTCGTGACCGCGGTCGCGGAGCCCTGGCTGCCCTAGAAGCCGCCGAAACGCTCGAAGAATGGCCCCTCGATCTTGGCCCCGTGGCCCTTGAACAGCCGCGACATCTCAGTGGCGCCAAAATACCTGCCGTCGGCGTCAAGACTGCCCACCCTGGACCCTGGGCCTCTCTTCCGGAGCGTTCTGACAGATCACGACCGTGGTGGGGAGGGCACAAGAGGAGGCCCGCGAAGGCGACATAGCATCACGATCCCGACCCCCGCTCTCCCCTCTGGACGTATCCGGGGACCCACAGAAATATCTGAAATCTCCGAAGGATCCCCAAGGTTGTCCGAGGCCTCCTGCCAAGGCCGAGAAAAGGCCACCGAATGAGAGGAACGACAAACAAAATTCACACAACCCGATCCTCGATCCTACTGAACCTCTTCCTCCGCGTGATCAAATACATTACGGCATCCCGTACACTCAGAGTCTGCTCCTATGAGCCTTTACGGTGGCAGCAGCGCACGGGGCAACTCACGAGTGTAGGATGACGAATAAGAAGAGCAACCACAGTGGGGCCGATTTTGAAAACGCTTGCGGATGGGATGACATTTGGAGGACGATCACAAAAGACCAGTGGCGACGACGACGGCCACGAGGAAACCTGGAACACACATCATTAAGCATCGCCCAAAAAACTGCTGGGTGACGCCCCCCTGGACATGTCTTTACCGTCATCCTGCAGTCACTCTCCGCCGGCAAACCCACAGAACATCCAAGGGTACCCTCCCCAGGATGCACAAGAACATCGAAGAAGCACGAAGAACACCCGGGCACCCTCCCCGAACCAACCTCGATCTTGTACCTCGGTCCGACTGTACGGTAACGAATACGGCACACAAGCATTAAACTGTCGCAGGTCCGCGCGCATGTCTCGGATCGGCGCTGGGCCCCTCTCCCTAGCACGCAGAGCGCGCCAAGGAATCCGTGCGGACCTCCGCAAAATAATACAATATGCAGCTTTTTCTCCCTCTATCCTTCTCGATCCTCCTCCTGCCTGCCAGCCTCGATCCTCCTCGATCCTCCTCCTCCTTCTCCTCGACCCTCCTCCTCCTCGATATTTCTCGATGCCCCCCAGCCTACGCTGACGCCGATCTTTCTTCTTCAACCCTCGGGATGCCTGGCGTGCGCCACCGGATTGTCTCCCTCCGAGTCGGCGGAGCTCATGTCTGCGCCCGTGGTCTCGGCAGGCCACCCCGAGGGTCCACCAGGGAGGGGGGGCCTGGAAGCTGGCCGCACTGCCTCTCCAGAGGCGGAGCACAGCCAGAAGCATGCCTATAGGGGAACGAATATATAATGACAAAAGCATGAAGAAAACTCGGAGGTCCGCGCGGATTTCTCCGATCCGCGCTGGACACCCTCCCTGGCGCGCGGAGCGCACCAGGGGCGGCGCCGGAGGCGCCGCCAAGGGGGTCCAGCGCGGATCCGAGATACCGGCGCGGACCTCCGAGTTTTCATCATGCTTTTGTCACTCTTCGTTCCCCTAATGCCAGCCACTTTTCTGCGAATCGCCCGTGCGCCCCCATGGTGAGTTTCTCAGCTTTCTGGTTCTGCGGGCGCTGCCACTTCTTCAACATCTCTGGGCGCGCCTCCTTTGCCGGGCCCACCGGGCGCGGTGGCGGGAGGGCCGCTGAGGCCGCCGAGGCCGAAGAACCAGAAAGCCACGAAGCGCGCCGGGGAGGGCTGCGCGAGGGGCAGGAGAGCACATAATCGAATCGATACGTCGGATCGGCTATAGTGCAGTGGATCGGATCGGCGACAGTCGGAAGCCAAGTCGGGAGGGGACGGATCGGCGGAAATCGGCAGGCACGGTAAAGGCTCCAGGGAGAAATCGGAATCCGCAGATGAATCTGGTGTACCGGTACCGCCACTCCCCGGGCCTCTCCTGGGGTGCGTTCTGACTAGAATGTTGAGGCGAATCCAGCGGTGGCGACGAGGGCCGCCCATGAGGCCCAAAAAGGGGGAGAACGAGGGAAGGGTAGAGAGATGGGTACTGTTTCCTCCTCTGAGAATCCGAAGCCGAACCGAATCGATCGGAATCGGAAGCCATCCAAATCGAACCGGATCGGATCGAAGGAGGCGAAGCTGAGCCCCCGAGGGGCCCTCCGGGGCCGGCGGAGAGACCGCCCGCGAAGGCCCGACGACCTCTGCTCGGCGAGCCCCGCTGCCTCCCCCCGGGGGGGGGGAGGGAGCTGATCAGGGCTGGACCTACACGCTGTTTTTGTTATGTTTGGTTTTAAATTTCGTTTTTGCTCTGCCTTTTTGTTCCTGCATCTCCCTCCCAGGACAAAAAACAAAACACAGCCGAAGTCCAGCAGAACAGCATCAAATTAGGTCCAGCCCTGGAGCTGACCGTGCGGGCTGCGACTCTCTGCCCGCCCCTTGAGAAACTTTCGAGCGGCTACTATCGGACGAAGAACAAGGTACCCATACCGCTAGTCTTCCCTGGCTCTCCCCTTTCTCAGGGGAGCGAAGAATGACATAAGCATAAAAAACTCGGAGGTCCGCGCGGGTTTCTCGGATCTGCGATGGACCCCCCTGGCGGCGCCTCTGGCGCCGCCCCTGGCGCGCTCCGCGTGCCAGGCACGGGGTCCAGCGCGGATCCGAGGAACCCGCGCGGACCTACGATTTGTCATGTTCATGTCATCCTTCGTTCCCCTACTTTTTGGGCCTCCTGGGAGGCCCTCGTCGCCACCGCTGGATTCGCCTCGAACTCCTGGTCAGAACGAACTCCGGGAGAGAGGTCCAGGGAGTGGCGGAATCGGTACATGTTGGTTTCCCTCTGCTACTGCGGCCACGCTGGCTGGGGGTGAGCGCTATCTGGGGGGGACGGGCTCAGGGGAGAGGTGCACCGAGCTGGAATCGGCGAGACGTCGCCGACACAGTCGGACTTGATTGGACAGGACACCCGCGAGGACATAAGACTCTTTCGACGGCAACGTGGCCCAATAAATTTCCAAAGGCCATGCGGGTGGCATAGATGGGGATACGGGACACAAGGGCACCTTCGATTTGGCATGGTCGGCCTACCAATCAGGGCCGGTTGTGGGGTTGTAGGGGGGACGGGCCAATAGGACCGCGCGAGCGATTCCGATTCCGCACGTTCCTGGACGGGGCTTTGGGGGGTCGGCGCACTCCCCCCCGAGCCCCGGAAGCACGCCAACATGGATTGGTGATCCGTGGATCTGGTGCGCAGGCACCGGACCCACGGATCGGGGAAGGCACCCCCGACACGTGAGGCTGATCCATGCTTGCGCTCCCTCCAAGTCCTGTTCCCCCCCAGCGTTGCCCCCCTCATCCCCCCTCTGGCGCTCAAGGCGCCCCGCCGGCCACGGCCCTGCGCCCTTCCGGACGAGTATCTGCGCCACCTGGCCATCCGACGCCCTGGTGCCTCCACTGGGCGTGCAGCTTCGGAGCCCTCGGCCAAGACGGCCCCAAGACGGCCCCCACGAGAGCCCCAAGTTGGCGCAACGGGACCCCAAGACTGCCCACGAGGGCCCCAAGGGACCAGGACTGCCTCACAGGAGAAGAAAGACAGCCCCAAGACGGCCTGAATGAGTTCCAGAAGCACGTCCACTGCCCAGCAGCAAGTGCAGTCCAGAGCCGGCAACGGCCGCTGTCGGGCAGGCGGCCGGATGTCTTGAACGGACAACGCTTTGGAGGTAGGAAAAGGGTATGGTGTAAAGGGGTGTGGTGCTAATTTTAAGTAAAGGGGACTCTGGCGATATTATTTGTCGCAGATAGCATCGCCATTTCCACGATTGGCACCATACCCCTTCATGCCACACCCCTTTCCGACCTCCAGAAACGCCCGCTGCGACGCCGACAGAGATTCCGGCGCAAAATGCGCAAGACGTGCCAACGTCGAACGTAACGCCCGGCGCCCCCACCGCTTTGGACGCCCGACATGGGTACCGAAAAAATGGGTACGATGCCCAACAACAAATGTTGTCCCAAACCAGCAGCGGCCGCTGTTGGGCAGGCGGCCTCCTGTCTCGAATGGACACAGGCCGCGGCGGCGTGGACAGCGAGGCCTGTTCAAAAGGAACTGCTGTTGGGCATTGTACCCATTCTTTCGGTACATGTCGGGCGTCCAGAAAGACGTGCCAACGTGGAACGTAACGCCCGGCGCCCCCACCGCGGGCGCGGAGCATTGGAGCCCTCGGGCCCGCCTCCTCCGTGCAGGCTCGTCAGCACCGCGGGCCGGTCTCTGCGGGCCCCGCGGGGCTCGCGGCGGGCCTCCGGAGGCCCGATCCGTGGACCCAGCTAGGACAGGTGAGAGGCGACACCAGCACCACCAGGGCGAGGAGAGGTGCGAGGAGCAGGGAGGGGCCTCCCTGGTGGTGTGGTCCCCCCCCCTCTCGCCTCGAGGCATCCCCAGCCTCCAGCTCGGGGAGGCATCGTGGACCTCCTCGCTGGAGGTGGCCCCCCTGGCGGTGTTGGGGTCGATGCTCCCCCCTCCGAAGTCGAGGAACAAACAGCCCGGTAGAATCGTGCACGCTCCGAGGTCTGCCAAGAGTTCTTGGATCGGCGACGGCCACGGCCCCCCTGGCGCGCGGAGCGCGCCGGGGAGGGGGGGCGTTATTGAGGGCGCTCCCGCGGGGCCCAGCGCCGATCCACGACGCCCACGCGGAGAGCCGACAGCCCCTACTTGTGCTTATATGCTGTTGTCAGGAAGCACGGCAACGAAACGGGAAACGAAAACAAAAAAAAACGAAACGAAACAAAACGAACGCCGAAACTGGGCGCCGCGCCACCGAAACGGCGGAAGCGGAAACGCGCGACGCGCAACGCCGCCGAAGCGGCCGAAACGCCGGCTGCGAAACACGCATCGCCCGCCCGCGGGCGGCGCCGAGGTGCCCGCGCGCAGCGAGGGCAAAGGGCTAAGGAAGCAGCGCGAGTAAAAATCGGAAGCCCTCGCGAGGCAGACTAAGAAACGCGCAAACGATAACCGCGACGACGCGACTCCGGGCCAGAAGTCAGCAGCTGCGCGCAAACGAGCGTCGGCGCGGCCCCGTCAAAGCAGCACGTCATGGGGAGCTCCGCGGACTCCCCGGGGCCGTCAGCGGCCCGGAACCTCCAGAATGCCCGGGAAAGGCATTTTTCGAAGCAACTTTCGACGCGTCCGGGGAGCCTCCGGAGCCCCCGGGAGCCGGGAAAACATTTTTTGAGGCTGGAAAAATTCATGTTCTCTCCCCGGGGCTTTCGGCGCCTCCAGGGAGTTTCAGGAGTGCCCGGGGGCCGAAAAAGTATTTTTCGAGGCCTGAAAACTTGTTTCTCCATCCCCAAGATTTTCGGCGTCTCTGGGGAGCCTCCGGAGCCCGCGGGACCCGAAAAAAACATGCTTCGAAGCCTGAAACATTGTTTTTCTCTCCCCGGGGCCCTCGGCGCCTCCAGGGAGCCTCCCGAACCCCCGGGGTCCGAAAAAGCATTTTTCGAGGCCTGAAACATGGTTGTTCTCTCCCGGATTTTACGGCGCCTCCGGGGAGCCTCGGGAGCCCGGCTGGGAGCCGGAAGAACATTTTCGGTGTGCTTGAACAATTCTTGTTCTCAACCCGGGGCCTGCGGACCCCTGGAGCGCTCAGGAGCCGAAAAAGCGTTTTTCGGTGTGCTTGGAAAATTGTGTTTCTCTCCCTGGGGCCCTCAGCGCCCCTGCCATGGTCCCCCAGGGGCTCCAGAACCCCCGGGCGCCGAGAAAGGATGTTTCAAGGCTTGGAAAATTGTCTTTCTCTTCCCGGGGGGCTGCGGGGCCTCCAGGGGGCCTCCGGAATTCCCGCGGAAAATGCATTTTCGAGGCCTGGCCACGGGGCAAAGACCAATCCGGCCAACAATGCGCCACCGCGCACATCCGGCCAGTCAGCCAACCAACCTCCTTGCTCCTCCTCCTGCTGCTCCTCCTCCTCCTCCTCCTGCTCCTCCTCCTCGTCCTCCTGCTCCTCCTCCTCCTCCTCCTCCTCCTCCTCCGCCTCCTCCTCCCCCTCCTCATCCTCCTCCTCCTCCTCTCCCTCCTGCATGTTTCTTCAACGAGAAAGGCCGAGCGGAGTCGGATCGAAGCGCGAATCCGCAGGCAGCGAAGCCGAATTGGAAACTGGCGGATTCGATCCCCTGGGCCAGTGCGAGGCGCCAGCGAGGCGCCCGCGGCGAAACCGAATCGACCGAAGTAACCGAAGAGGGCGCGACGACGCAGGGACTCCGCAACAACCGAACCGACCGAACCGATCGATTCCAACCGACATCGACGCAACCGAACCGACCAGTTCGCGGCCGTCCATGAATATAGCCTGGCCTCTCCTGCAGGCCTTCTCTGCCGCCCCGCCCCGCTTCCCGCGAAACGAAACGCCCGAAACGAAACGCCCGAAACGAAACGCCCGAAACAGAACGTCCGAAACACAACGCGAAACAGCTGAAACGGAAAACGAAACGAACCGAAACAGGAAACTGCCGAAACGGGAAACGCCCGAAACGAAAACGGGCAAACCTGAAAACGTCGGAAACGAAACGTTTGCTTGCTGGTTTTTCAAAGAGAAGGCCAGCGGCCTCGGTGCCTGCTGCTTCGAGTCAGACTTTCGCATGCCCGAAGACCTCGAAGGCCCCAGGGCGGCGGAATTGGGCCGCGCACGCGTGCAGCGGCGCGCCCTCGCTCGTGTCCACGATGCCCTGGCGTCGCGACAGCCGGGCGTTCACGTCTGCGCCCGCCGCCAGGTGCTTCACGATATCAACAAAGTCCTTCGCGGAGGAGGAGGGACCTCAGAAGCTCTTGAAAACGCTGGAGGTGTTCTCCCAGTTTTCAGCTCATTGAGTTGCGATCAACAAAACCAATTACCCTGGCGACGTACCCAACCCCTGCGCAATGCGGGGCAGGAGTAGCTTGGGAGATTTGACGAGAAGGCGGCGACGTGACATGGACGCATATACTTCTGCGAACGGCATTCGGAAGGTTCGCAGGGCTCCAATCACGGGAAAAACGATGAGTAATTAAGTGAACCCCTGAGTCACTAAGGAAGACGCAAGGTCCAAAAGGAGACTGTGGGCAAGGGGCTTGAAACGTCGGCGGAGCAGCAACAACATGACATGGCCGCCCAGGACGGCGAGGTCCCGCTCAGGTCTGCGCAGTGCCTCACTCCGCTGGATCCACCAGCAGCCTTCGAAAGTGGCGAGCCCACCAGCAGCCCTCGAAAGTGGCGAAGGTTTTCGCAGATCGCAGCCCCCCAGGGACGGCGAGGTCTCGCTCGGCTCTGCGCGGTGCCTCACTCCGCTGGACCCACCAGCAGCCCTCGAAAGTGGCGAAAGTTTCGCAGATCGCAACCCCCCAGGGACGGCGAGGTCCCGCTCGGGTCTGCGCAGTGCCTCACTCCGCTGGACCAACCAGCAGCCCTCGAAAGTGGCGACAGTTTTCGCAGATCGCAGCCCCCCAGGGACGGCGAGGTCTACCTCAGGTCTGCGCGGTGCCCCACTCCGCTGGACCCACCAGCAGCCCTCGAAAGTGGCGAAGGCTTTCGCAGATCGCAGCCCCTCTGGGACGGCGAGGTCTACATCAGGTCTGCGCGGTGCCTCACCCCGCTGGACCCACCAGCAGCCATCGAAAGCGGCGACGGTTTTGCTGATCGCAGCCCCCCAAGGACGGCGAGGTCTACCTCAGGTCTGCGCGGTGCCCCATTCCTCTGGACCCAACAGCAGCCCTCGAAAGTGGCGAAGGTTTTCGCAGATCGCAGCCCCCCAGGGACGGCGAGGTCTCGCTCGCATCTGCGCGGTGCCTCACCCCGCTGGACCCACCAGCAGCCCTCGAAGAAGGCGACAATTTCGCAGATCGCAGCCCCCCAGGGACGGCGAGGTCTACCTCATGTCCGCGCGGTGCCTCACTCCGCTGGACCCACCAACAGCCCTCGAAAGTTGCGACAGTTTCGCAGATCGCAGCCCCCCAGGGACGGCGAAGAGAGGGCAGGAGGTGGGAGGAGGCGGGAGTAGGGAGACGCGACCGCGGTGCTCTATTTGAAACAAATACCCAACCAAGGAGGGTTTGGGAAAACCGGCAACCCTCAACACAACCAAAACGACACGCGCCAAGGCAAAAACGAGCGGAAGACGGCAACCAACACGGCAACCAAACACAGGCACCAGAAGCAACGCCACTACGAAAACCGAAACAACGGCAATTTGAAACACGTGAACAACAACGAATCGCAAAACGAACCGAAGACGGCAAGACGGCGATCCAAAAGCGGGAAAACACGGCCCCTCCAAACAGGAAACAAAACGTAGATCTTGAAGCGTTGTAAATAAAGAACATCTAAGGGAGAGAGGACGAGATAGAGACGGGGCGGAGAGGATGAAAGAAATGAGGGAGGGCGGGGGACGAAAGTGGGAGCGGAGATAGAGAGGAAGGAGGAGTCAAGCCAGGTGCGCCCGAGACGTAGCATCTGGCACCCGAAGCCCCCCCCCGCCCATCCCCTCGCTCTGCGCAGCTGCCTCCTCCTTTACGCGGACGTGACCGAGGAGAGGAGGGAGGAAAGGCGGGAGGTGGGGAGGGGAGAAGGGTAAGTAGGTGAGGAAGTGATGGGGAGAGAGGAAGGGTGGAAGGACGGCAGGAGGCTGAGGGGGACGAGGAGGGCCAGGACGAGGACGACGACAATGATGGATGAGGGCGAGAACATAGACGGATGCAAGGAGATTCGCAAACCCCTTCGAACCCTGTCCCCCAGGAAAATTCTTCAAACATGCAGCGTGGGGGGGGGGGGCGAATACGAAATCCGCCACCGTGTCCCTGGCATGAAGTGGAGTGCCCACGGGCCCATGCAGCCCTGAGGGGTAGAGCAGGTTTGCAAGGCCCTGGAGGGCTTGGACCCCCGTTTCGCGGGTGCTCTCGGGCGGCACCCAGCGCTCCCTAAGGCTTCTCGCGTGGGCCTCCAGGGAGGGCCCCCACAACGGGCCATGAAGGCCCCCAAGGCTGCCCCGACGGTCCAGGAGGGCCAGGAGGGTCCAAGACGCCGAAGATGGCCTGAAGACGCCCCAAGAGGCATCCAACAACACCCCCAAGAGGACCACAAGAGGCACAAATATTTGATGATGTTCATTGGGGTGTTTGAATCATTTGGGCGGTCTCGCCCTTTCGGTTTCCCGATGCTCCAAGACGAGCCCTAAGGGGCCTCCAAGACGGCCCACGAGGTCCCCGAGGCGGCTCCAAGAGGGGGCCCAGACGAGGAGACCCGAGCGGACATTGCGAGCCCTCGGCCCCGAGAGACCCCCAAGAGGCCCCAAGAGGCCCCCAGGAAGCCCCGTGAAGTCCCCAGGAGGCCCACAGGAAGCCCCAAGAGGCCCCCAAGACACTCCCAGGAGGCTCTCCAAAGGCTCCCAGGAGGCCCCCAAACGGCCATTGGATAACCCCAATCGGGAATCGGTTCCCAAGAACGTCGGAGATTGGAGGTGAGGACGAAGTAATCCCAACCCTCGACCTTATGATCGACCAGATGGGATGGGTTCCAGGGTCCTCCCCCCCAGATGGGATGGGGGAGGGGGCGATGGCACTAGTATTGGGGGGAGCCCAAACCCTCGACCATATATGTTTCTGCTCGTGTCGCACGTGCAGGCGGGGCGATGCTGCAAGAAGGCGATGATGCGTCCGCCGCAGCCAGGGCCAAATCGCGCAGAGACGGTCTGCCGTCCGTCTCGCGGTACCACGCGGGGTTGTCCACTGGGTTGTCGCGTGGTTGTCCCGTTGGCTGCTGTCCCTCGGTTGTTGTCCCGTGATGTCTTCGAGGTTGCGCAATCAGAACACACACACACATACAACGAACATCAATGAAGAAAGTCGAAATGAGCATCGAGATGCCAATTCCTCAACCCGTCCATCATCCTTGTCACCTCAAGCTCTCCTCGTCGTCCTCTTCCTACTGTCTCACTCCCTGCAGGAGGTGCGTGGAGTAAGGACGGCAGGCGTGGTCAGAATCGAATCGGAAGTCGGATCGAATCGGAACGTGCGTCGAATGGAACTGCATCGGCACGGAGTCGAAATCGGATCGGATCGGCCGCGCCTGGATGCACGACAGCGCCATGCAAGCGTCGGGCCGCATCGGATCGCTGGAACACCGAGATCGAATCGGATCGAGCCGGCCAACGGCGATGTCGAATCGGATCGACCGGATCGAGATGGGCCCCGGAGGGGGAGGGGCCCCCACGGGGTGTCCATGTGGCCGAACGCGGTCGGCAAGTCCGCGTTCTTCGTGGCCATGTCGGGCTCCAGCGCGCCCAACTGCCGCAGGTCCCGCGCCAGCTCCTGGTCGCCCACGGCGATGGCGAGGACGGGGAGCAGCGGGCACCGCTCACACACTCCCCCTCCCGCCCCCCTGGAAGAGTGTCGGATGTTTTGGGGGGCGTTCGGATGTCTAGGAGGCTTTTCTAGGGCTCCCAACTTCGCGCTTCGCGCTCCGCGAAGCGCGAATAACTTCGCGCTCTCGCGCCGCCCCCCCAAAGGGAGAAAAGGAGGACGAGTAGGAGGGGAAAGAGCGAGGACCGCGAAGCGCGAATAACTTCGCGCCATCGTGGGAGCCCTTGCTTTCGGAGGTGTCTAGACATACCTAACCTCCTCGACGGAGGGGAGGAAGGAGGCCCAGACAGCTGCCGGCTCATATCCAAGCCCAAGGTGTTTCGTTTATGTAGTGGGCAGGCGGGCAGCAAAGAGCGGGGCAATCTGCGGCCGACGCTCGCATCGGGATTCTGACACCTGTGGCAAGCTCCTGCCGTGACGACTTGTTTGGCAACGTTCGAGCTTGAACATACGCGCTGGGGTCGGCGTCGCGTCAACGCGGCGCGAACACGTCCAGTGTCATGACTGAAGAAGGCCTGCAGATCCCCGCTCGGAGAAACAAATAGGCAATGTCCAATGTCCAGTGCAAAAGGTGCATGTTGTGCGTGCGCCCTCGAAGGAAAAAAAGCACCCCGTGTCGGAGCCTCGGAATAATCCCCAGACTTCTGTTCCTTCTTTGAGACAAACAACTGCGGAGCGTCTTGCGCACAATCGTCGACTACTGACAAGGTCTGGAGGCCATTTCAGACCAAAATGAACATCGCAAATGATGATGTGAGTTCCCGCACAAGGATAGCGCGACCTGCGCGCAAGATCGTCGAGGACGTCTCAAGCGAAACGGCTGTGTTGAAGAAACACCTCAGGTGGCCCAGGCGGATGTCTAACATGAGGATTTGCTGAGGACGTATCGGGGGCCGCGGTTATTGTTAGGTTTCACGTCGTCCAGGCGGGTATCTTACATAATAATGCATTGAGGATGTCTCGAGCGATACGACTGTTGTCACGTGTCCAGGTCGCCCAAGCGAATGTCTAACAAGAGGATGGGAAGCCTGCAGCGAAGCGCTTAGTGTCAGGTGTCCATGTCGCCCAGGCGGATGTCTGACATGAGGGTTGCTGAGGATGTGTCAAGCGATTCGCTTGTGTTCATGTCCAGGTCGGCCAGGCGGATGTCTAGAATGATGAGTTGTTGAGGATGTATCGAATGAAACGATTGCGTTTCCCGTGTCCAGTCGCCCAGGCGGATGTCTAAAATGAGAATTGGTTGAGGATGCCGCGGACGCCGTGCTTGTTTTCATGTGTCCAGTTCAACCAGGCGGATGTAGAATATGAGGATGTGCTGAGGATGGCTCGAGCGAAACGCTTGGTCTGCATAGTTTGTTGAGGATGTCTCGAGCGAGGGCCCCGCCTGCAGCGAAATAGATGTTCTGGAAGGAATATCGAGGATGCCTCTCACGATTCCTTGGTTTGGTTGAGCTGGTGTCGGGCGGGGGGCCGTGTCATCGTCTCGGTGTGCGTCTGGTTTCGGTTCGGGTTCGCTCCCCGTTCGGTTCGTCCCACTTCGGAATCGAATTGGATATTGATTTCGAGCTAGTTGAACGCCCCGCATCTCTCGACTGTGGCCTGCTGTGGGCGAGACATGCGCAAAGACAGCTTGAGCACAAGATACCGATCAGTTCGGACAGGCGTGCCGTGCCAAGGGTGGCTCGGTCCACAACGCGACAGAGAGCAGCAGTGCTCGACACAGCATGACGCGGCACAGTTCAGCACAGCGAGGATCAATCGCAGTCTACGCCAGGATCGCGGCCCTGGTTGCTTGCGAGGGGCCCTGTCACTCCGGAGTGCGACTCCCAGGACGGTGAGCCGAAGCGCAGTCGGCTCTCCCCTGTCGTGGTGTGTGTGTTGCCTCGCTTCGAGTAAGGTCGGTCTGGCGTTCGTCTCGGTTCGTGTTCTCTCGGTTCGTCTTGACGCAATTCGTCGCACATTGCTTCGCCGCGCTTCGGCCCGTCCATTCTCGGAGCGTGTCGCGTCTGTTCGGAGTCGCCCCCTCTTAGTTCCTCCCGCTAGAGCATGGCAATGACCCGTCTCCCAAAATTGGTGTCCTTGATTATGTCCATGCTTCACAATTATACATCCCTTTCTGGGTCTGTGAGTCGGTCATGCTACACAACATCCCCACAACAACGAATGGGTGCAGTACAAATGAAACGCGGGGGAAACTTGGCCAAACATCGGCCCCCGATACCGTACAACTCCAAGAGCGTTCCACTTGCACTGGCGGCCTCACCATTTGCATCACATACATCGTTGACCGCACAACTTGCACCGTATTGCTCACACCACACCGCTTACACTGCATGGCTTACACCGCATATATTACACAGCACAGCTTACACCACGAAGCCTGCAACCTATATTCTCACCTGCAGGACATACTTTACACCACGTAGCTTGCACAGCATAGCTTATACCACATGGTTTGCAGTACGTTGATTGACCACATGACTTACACTATACAAATCACCCATCCCAAAAGACATGCCTTACTGTCGGGGGTTCACGCTGGCACACATGCTGCTCTGGTGTTGGCATGGCCTCCCAAGGAGCCTTCGACTAGATCAGAAACAGATGACGGCAAGATTCCAGCAGCTCGACCGCCATTGCTGGGACACCACAAGCAGACGCTCTGGGCCCCTCGCTACAGAACCCTGAACGAGAGGCTATCTGGGAAGCCCAGAGGTAATTGCTACGTTTACGGGATATGGCAGCTTCGCCCGGAGCCCGGCTGCCTCCCCCGGGGGAGACCACACACCAGCCACCAGCAGCAGCGGGAGCCTGTGCCCCGGCTGCTCCCCAGGACGAGCAGCGGAGTGAGGCCCCCGCACGGGGCCTCCACGGCGGGCGCGGCGTCCGCCTCGGAGTCCGTGGACATCTGCTCGCTGTCGGAGTCGCTGTTGCTGACCTCGAGGGGCAAGCGTGTGGGGGGCTGCTTCGGGGGGAGGCGAACGGGGCAGGATGGCAAAGGGAACAGGAGCGAATCAACTCACGCAGCTGATTCCCCTGGCGCCCGGAGGGCGCCCGTGTATCGAGGAATGGGCCCCTCGGCGGGGTGCACCCGTGTATCGAGGACTCGGCCCCTTACGAAATCTGACTGCAGCAGATGTCGTAGCCCCCTTTTCCTAATGAGCCCCTGTCGCCCGACCCGGGAGTGGCTCGAAAAAGGGAAGACATCCACCCGAACGACGATCCGAAACGGGCCTTGCGCGAGATGCAACAGCGACCTTACGCGGTGGCTGACGCGGGCCGCCAGCGCGGCACTATACATTGGAAGCGAGAGCGCTCACGCGGACAGCTTGCGCGCCAGTGTCGGAACAGACGACCCCGTTCTCTTCCGTCGCAGTCTTGGGATCGGAGGTACATCGACGATAGATATGCGATAGGCCCCGGATAAACCAGCGAACCAGCACGCTCTTCGGCGGGGGTGGGCCATCTGGCCTTGGTCGGCGATGAATGGGCGATTGGGGGTCGATGCGTCCCCCCCTGAGCAGATCTACGAAGCGGGGATGTATCCAGATCCACCACCTGGGAACCAACATCCCCGGAATGAACGATATCCAACAAAAAAAACGCTCAGCAACCGCGGTGGGGTGGGGGGGCGAAAGGGGGGAGCCCCCCCGCCCCCCCTGTGGTGCACAACAGGTGGGGGGTGGGCCCGAAGGGCCCCTCCCCGTCTAGCACTCCCGCGCGCAAGGCCCACCCCCCAGCACTCCAACCTCAGACCGCCCCGCGCGCAAGGAGGCCCCCCCCTTCCCGGGCACTCCACACTCTGCCCGCGCCGCGCGCAAAGGAAGGCCCCCCGCCCCCCCTCTCTCATCTCCAAACTTTCTGCCCGTCCCGCGCGCAATGAAGAGTCCCCCCCGAGCACTCCAAGCTGCGCCCGTCCCGCGCGCACGGGGAGGGCTCCCCCCCCTCCCCCCAGCACTCCAAGCTCTGCCCGTGCCGCGCGCAAGGGGGTGGGCTCCCCCCCCGGCAGTCCACGTTCTGCCCGTCCCGGGCGCAAGGGGGAAGGGGGAGCCCCTGTCTCCCCGGCACCCCAAGCTCTGCCCGCCCCGCGCGCACCCCCTTTCCCCCCCCCCCCCCCCCCCCCACACACACACACACACACACACACACACACACACACACACACACACACACACACACACACACACACACACACACACACACACACACACACACACACACACACACACACACACATAGTATTCCAAGTTCCGCCCGTCCCGCACACCAGGAGCGCGCGCCTGGGGGAGCCCCTCCCCCCCCTTCGGAGCTCCAAACTCCGCCCGTCCCGCGCGCAGGGAGAGGGCTCTCCCCCCGGCACCCCATGCTGCGCCCGTGCCGCGCGCAACACCCCCCTCCTCCAGCACTCCAAGCTCCGCGCGTCCTGCGCGCAAGGGAGCGCCCCTCCCAGCCCCCCGCACCCCAAGCCCTGCCCATCCCGCGCGCAAAAGCCCCCGCCCCCCCGCCTCCCGGCACAATGCGCTGCCCGTGCCGCGCGCAAGTGGGAACCCCCAACACTCCCACCGGCACTCCATGCTGTGCCCGTCCCGCGCGCAAGGGGGAAACGCCCTCTCCCCCGCTCCAAGCTCCCCCCCCGCCCCGCTCACCGCCCTAAGGGAAAAACACGGTAACTCAGAACAAACCGCGCCATACGACAACGCAGCCAAACCCAAAACGCTGGCTTGGAGAACTCGTTTTTGCGATTCCGATTCGTTTCTGTGGCGGTCTGCCCATGTGGGAATCCATAGCGAAGCGCCGCGAAATTTGCCCGAGGCGGGCTTTCGAGGCGCAGGTCCTAGAAACACAATAACCCACTCTCAAGGCCAACGCGTATGGCCGGCGCGCGCACCGACAAGACTGCACCGGCCAATCCCTTCGGACTTCGCTACTCTGACCGTCCTACGACAGTTGCGCGAACACGCAGGAAGGGCGCACCAATCGACGATTTCTAACAACGAACGCCCGCCTTGAGAACTGATTGCTGTTGGCCTAGAGAACGAAGGTGCGAACATTGACAACTGTTACACGGATGAGGGAAGGTTAGTTATCAAAAACAGCTTTTCCCGCGGCGCCGCGCACGTGCGTCTTGAAAGTTCGGGGCGGTTAGACGGAGCGACGCGGGCGCCGCCGCTCGCCATCTCCGATATAAGGTGTCTGAGCATTTCAAAATGAATCCTCTTTCCCCCATAGCATATGAAATCCAAATGAGGCCTCAATGAAAGATCGACCAGAACGTCGTGACTGTATGCACACGCGCGCACACTGCCTCACCTGCGTCAGGCCCAGTTGGCCCCTGTCCAGCCCATGGGGCGCCTGCGCTTCAAGGGCGCACGCCCGCGCGTGAACTGGAATGCTCGCATAGATTTGATAGGGGGGGGCATGGGATGGGAGGATCTGTGGCAGCATCGCTGATGCATGATGGGTTCTCTCTGGTCCTCCTCCCCCTCCTTCTCCTCCGCCTCCTCCTTCTCCCTCCACTGCTCCTCCCCCTCCGCCTCCTCCTCCTCCTCCTCCTCCTCCTCCTCCTCCTCCTCCTTCCCTCCTCCTCCTCCTCCGTTCCCTCCTCCTCCTCTTCCTCCTCCTCCGCCTCCTCCTCCTCCGCCACCGCGCCGCCCCCACTGTGGTCAAGAGGCCCCGCGCGGGCGAGGTTTCTGCGCGAGCAGGAGCCGCGAAGCGTCCAGCTTGGGCAACGCTTGCGCAAGTGGTAGCCCCAGGGGGGCCGCGAAAGTTGCGCCGTGGGCGCCAGCCGGCGAGGCGGGGCGCTCGCGGGCCCTTCTCGCCGCGGAGCAAGTGAGACGGCAATGGCCCAGTAGCCTTGTGGCGGTGGCGGCACCAACGGCCGAAATGCTGCATGCCAACCTGCCGCGGTGCGAACTGATGGCGTGAGGCTCCATCATCACCCACGCCCTCGCAGGTCGCTGAGCATCGAGAGAACTCCCAGCATTCGCATTGCTCGCTCGCGCTAAGGCCTGCATTGTAACCGCCGGCGCCAGGCATCGGTTTCGCCGATCGCACGGCGCAGAACGACGGGCCAAAGGTCATCGCAGAACGCGGCCGCGCACATTTCGCACTCGCGTTCAAGCGGGGCGGAGTCTGCCAAGAGGTCATTTACACGGTCGTCGTTTTCCATATCTGCGTCGCTGTCGGCGGCGGCGGCCAGGTCAGCGTCGATCGCCTCCGACGTCCAGCGGGCCTCGGCCTCACGCTGCAGCTTCACAGAGTCGCGCCAGCGCCCCTGGCCTCTGCAGATTATCCCAGCGATCTTCGCAAGCTCACACAAGCGCCCTCGCTCGTCCGCGCCTGGCTCCCGTACCGGAGCTGGAACGTCTTGCACCTTCTGGATGCAATCCATGGGTTGCCTCCGAGACCCTCGCGCCCATGAGTAGCGGGGGGGGTGCTCCCCCTTTCGCACCCCCTCCCCGCCTTTCTCGTGCACGGGAGGGGGGGGTCCCCCTTTCGCACCCCGCCCCCCCGGTTCGTGCACGGGCGGGGGCGGGGGGGGATGGGGCTCCCCCTTTTGCACCCCCCCAGCCTTTTTGTTGGATATCGCCTCATCCATCCTCGGACCCCAGCGGGCGGTGGATCTGGACTTCTCTTAGCCCCAGGGCGCCCGAATGTATCCATATCCATCGCCTGCCGATGTCACCGAATACCGATCCCCCAAGCGGTGATTATGGATAAATCCCCCCCATGAACCAATCCCTCCCCAACGTCGGCGAACCGAACAACAACTGATACCGCTACTACCCAGAACTCTCCCGGGTGCGTCCTGACTGACAATAAGTTCTAGGCGAATCCAGCCGTGGCGACAAAGGCCTCCCAAGAGACCCAACAATTGGGAAAACTACGGAAATATGACCGTACTTGGATCGCCGCGGGGGTTGCTACGAGGATAGGGGGATACAAGTGGATGCTGGGGTGGGGTCCTATCCAGCCTATCCTGGCTTAGAAGTGGGGTGCACGTGCCCCAATGTGTCTGAAGGGCGCACAGATCTAGGCGAAGTGGGAGAAGACCACTTAGCGGAGTTACAACATCGCCCTAAGCCACCTAAGGCACCGGTAACCAGTTCATAACCTAGGATCGGGCAGCACTTCTAACCACATCACCCACTGAAGGGCACTGGTAACCAGCTTAGAACCACACATAACCCACCTCAGCATCCACTTCACCACCGCATCCCCTTAGAGCACCCCCCACGGCGATCCAGGCATTGCTACCTTCTCCTCCTCGCGTGGCGTTGCCCCCGGGACGTCCTCTGCCCCGCCGCCCCCGGCGCCGTCGGCGCCGCCCGCCGGGCTCTCCGCGCTCGCGGGCGCTGCCGGCGGGGCCGCCTCCTCCGCCGGCGGGCCCCAGTGCGCCAGCGACACGGAGGTGTCCTGAGAGGGGCAGTGCAGCGAGGGGCCGCGGGAGGGGCGGGCGGGCAGAGGGCCAGAGCCAGGACAGCAGAGAGCACGCTCAGGTCGGGCGTGTGCCCCTACAGGCGGATCTGGGGCGAACCACAATCATACCTCGCCAAGACAAACTCCAGAATACTCGGAAGTAGTCATAACATCGTCCCCAGCCTTTTTTTTGTCATACTACTTTTGAAGATTCCTCCTGTAGAGGGACACGCCCAACTGAAGAGTACTCCGAGTCTCTGAGTCCGCGTCGGGAGGGCGTCACCCTCGCCGCCAGCCCCACATCGACCCCCGTCGCGGTCAGCAACCGCGCACCGAGGGCGCTCCAAACCCCCGTCGCAGCGCGACGACGAGGCGAGGTTGAGCCCCGGCGGGAAGGTACCCCGCAACGCTTGTTTAAGAAACCCAGAGCATGCTTTAAGAACATGAGACCCTCCGCCGGTCAAAACACCCAAAACCATGAAGATCACCGAGGGTACCCTCCCCCAGGATGTACAAGGACATCCGACAAGCACGAAGAACATCAGGGTACCCTCCCCGAGCCGACCTCGACCTTATACATCGGTCCGACCGTACGGGTGGACACATCGACCTGGAATCGGCAATACATCGCCAATAGTTCGGCGATAGGACCCCCCTGGCGAATCCGAACGATCCCGGGCAGGGTGGGGCTGGCCCCCGTCGGCGATGAATGTGCGATTGGGGGTCGGTGCAATCCCCCTATCCCCGTCGCCCCCGTACCGCTGCCCTTGAAAGAGGAGTCGGCGTCAGCACCAAGACATACGAGTCCCTACATGCCGAGACGCGATTGTTTTAGCCATGGTGCCCAGAGATCCGCTGCGCCGTTTCTTCATTAAGGGGTTCCCAGAAGTCCCGAACCCTTATCCGAAAATGCATCCCGAAACTGTGTGCTGAACTACTGCATCCCAGGCTTCGTGGGGTGTTCCCTTGGACCGGAAACGGCGGGCCCAATCCTCGGACAGACCATAGGGGGGCGTCCAGTCTCGGCAGGTTTCGGGCGGGACTCGGGGATGAGGGGGGGACAAATCGCCTGCGAGCTCGAGCCGCGGGGTCTTGGTGCTGGTGCTGACTTGTCCGAGGCCCCGAGAGCTCCGCCCCGTGGCCCTCCGCCCTGAAATTCACCTGGGCGCCCTCGAGGAGCAGCTCGCGGAACTGCTGAGCCTGGCCGGCCGCGACGGCGCGCACCAGCTGCGTGTGGAGCTTCGCGCGCTCCTCCGCGGGGGCAGAGCCAAAGGGGCACCGAAGCTTCGAGGCCGGAGGGTGTCGGACGAGTCTGCCAGTTCTCGTCGCCTGTGTTAGGTCGGGCGTGTGCTCCCACAGACGGATGTTCCAAGAAGAAGTAAGAGAAAATACTCCAAACAACAAACCAAACACATTCAGAGCATCGTCCCCATACTATGCTGGAGCATTTGGGAAGATTCCTCCTGTGGAGGGACATGCCCGAGTCGTCGCTCGCCCAGCCCCGCGACGCCTCCCGTCGGCTGCGCCTGGCCGGGAGCGTTTCTCTGGGGAGCCGCACGGCCGCCAGAGGCCCGAGGCGGGGCCTCGAAGGCCACGGCAGGGGCCCCCGCCTGCGAGGCCACGCGCTCCCCGGGCGTGGGCGGGCGGGAGGGCTGCCGTTGGCGATGGAGGGGGAGGTTTTGGGGGGGGTGGGGATGTCTCCCCCCCCCCCCCCGAGCCCGAGCGTGTTCTTTCTCGGCGTTTCGACGCTGGGCGGAGGGGGGGGGGAGGGGGTGCCTGGCTCCAGACCTCGGCCGAATGCGACTGTGCGCAACCGTGCAGTCCCATGGGGGAGACCCCACCAGGCTTCTGTTGGTGATGAGATTGGGGGGGGGATACAGCCCCCCCCGGGCCCATCCCTGCTGGGCCTGTTTTCCACCACCACCACCACCATAAGTTGGATGGGGGGGGGAAGGAGGTGGAGGACGAGGAGGAGGAAGACGAGGAGGTGGAGGAGGAGGAGGAGGAGGACCCGCTCCTCCTCCAACTTCGGGTGGTGGTGGTGGAAAACAGACCCATCCATCCCCCCCTAGCGTTGCCCCCGAGTCCTCGGGGGTGAAGGGGCGCCTCACGACGGTGACCTCTGCCGACGGGGCCTGGCCGAAGACGTCCCGCAGGCTCGCGGACGGGTCGGCGAGGGTGCTCGTGCCGAGGATCAGGTGCTGCACCGAGATGGGCATCTCGAGCCGAGCGCGCACCTGGGGCGCTGGAGCCCTCGGGGCGATGGGCCTGGCTTCCACCACCACCACCAGAAGTTGGAGGGGGGGAGGAGGAGGGCGAGGAGGAGGACGAGGAGGAGGAGGAGGTGGAGGAGGAGGAGGAGGAGAATGAGGAGGACCCCCTCCCCCTCCAACTTGTGGTGGTGGTGGAAAACAGGCCCATCATCGGGGTCCATCCCTCAGTCCTTCTCTCCTATCTCCTCTTCCGCCCCGTATTCCGCAATCTCCTGAGCGGAGTTCTGAAATCCCGCCAACCCTGGGGCGTCCGCTGGCAATCTGGCAGGTGCCAGGACGTCGAGAGCTTCGCTGGCAGCACACTTGGTTACACAAAAGAACAGGTACTGCGATCCGATGTACACGGCCACGGTAGGCCTGGTGACGCGACGCGCTGGATCGATCTGGGATCGGAGGTGTTCCGGGGGCAAACTCGAGAAGGCCTGGCAAACGGTGCGTGCTCGATTCAATGAACGGCCAGGAGGTATCATCACATGGTCCATGGTCAAAGGGCCAGTTGCGGGCGCATGGTGCAGTCTTGATCGGGTTGGCTAGAACATGCTATGTTCGACCATGCTGCAGACAGATGAGGGGGAAAGATATCATTGCTTGTTACATGCCCGCAGGAAGTGGGGAGGCTACTTCGCGAAGAAATACAACGAGGGCAGCACAAGACGATACTATGCCACCACAGCGTTGGCACCAGCATTGACGCGCCGTGATGGCGTAGGGCCATGAGGGCCATTGTGGCAGAACCCAAGGCGGCGATTGGCAAGGCCAGACAGGCTGGCTGTATTCGGGCACTATGGAGTGGTACGCCGTGGACGCAGTCACAGAAGTATGCAGTAGGCCTGGCTCGAGAAGAATCTTGTCGCGTGTGCCAGGAACCACTTGATGCGCCAAGGCATCGTTGTCATGGGTGCTCTGGGGTTAAGAATGGAGGCCAGATCGAGGGACTGGAGCTGCCTGAAAAGTTGCTAGAGGTGCAGAAGTGGCTCGAGGACAAAGGGTCCCAGAATGGACTGGGCAAGCCTGACTACGAGACGCTGGAGCTATCTGTGGGACTACCTACGCTACCGCCGCCTGCTGACCCCCCTGCCAATCAAGCGCACCTCTTCCTATGGGGCGACTGGGCGTCTTACGCGCCAGAATGGTCGGACACTATCTTCACTGATGGATCTGGGTACGAAGCCTCCAGTTCTGAAGTATGCTGATGTGGTTGGTCAGCGATACAAGTATCTGAACAAACTGTGCCGCTAAGGACAGTGCGTGGGCCGCGCCCAGAGGCGCGACAGACAGTTGGCAGAGCTGAACGATGTGCTGCTTGTCAAGGGCTGAAGATGTTCCCGCGCGTACGACTGGTAGTGTCCGACCTGGCTGGTCTAGTACGAGAAGCGATCAGCTGGACGGCGCAGTTGGAGGCCTCGGCGGGTAAACATGATGATATATGGAGGAAGGTATTCGGTACGGTGAGGGAGAGGCCTTCTGCAGTTGCTTGGACGCCAGCACACAAGGACGTCGACGAATACCTGCAAATAGGTGTGCATCCAATATGGTGGTATGGCAAGTGGTGGGCAGAGTATTTCGCCAAGGAATAATCGCTCAGGCATAGAGCGTCGAGAGCATTGGTGGACGTCTGCCAAGCGGAATTGAGACACCACAAGACAATCAACCAATACTTCTCCCGTGTTATGGAATCTATGGTCATGGACGGGGCTTGGAAGGACCTCGATCTACTACCGAAGCTACGGGAGGTTGGGGCGCCAGTGCAGCTGGCCCTACCGCAGCATCGTTCGTGGAGCTCAAGGACGGCTACATGCGATGCATGCGATGTGGCAAGGGCGCGAAAGGACCTTCAAGTGCCAAGCCCAGGTCGACTACGTTGGTAAGGCGGAGGTCCCTACACGGCGGTTTGAGGCAGTAACCCATGCGTTGCTGGGAGCTGATCGTGTGTTGGGGGGTTCGACCTACCATGTTCGAGGAGAAGAGCTCGCACTGTCTTTTCAACGCTGGTCCGTACACGGCGTGCAGAAAGTGTTTTTTCTTCGGTGACGTCTCGTCAGGTTCGTCCAGATTATTGCAACGATGCGCACGAGGCCAAAGGTTGTGCAAGTCCACGGCCTACGGCAAGCAGAATGTGAAGAAGCTGGAGCGCCTCCTCGATGCTCGGCACCCAGTTTCGGGAGCAGTGCTGAAGCCCGTTGAGGCCACTTCGGCGAGCTGATCGAGAAGATACTTTCTTTGATGGCCGCACCCCCTTCGTTGCAGCGGACGTGCGTGAGCACTCTTCTGGCGGGCTGGTGGTTTCAGCCCGCTTGGCCGCTGAGGGTGTGCTGGGGCCCTTTCATACTCGTATGAGGTCAAGCACCTGAACTACCTCCCTTGCTCTTTCTGGCCGCACCCCTCCGTTGCAGCGGATGAGCGAAAGCTCTCTTCTGGTGGCTGACGGTGTCAACACACTTGGCCGCTGAGGGGGTGTTGGGGCCGAGCAGCTACATACGTGGTCGCGATCGTGGCGCCCATCTCTTCTGGCCACACACCCTTCGTTGCAGCGGATGAGCGTCAGCTCTATTATGGTGGCTGACAGTGTCAGCACACTTGGCCGCTGAGGGTGTGTTGGGGCCTTCGCACTTGCTCGAAGGTCGTGATCCTGAGCGACCTCGCTGCACTGGTTTCTGAGTATTGATGATATCTGGAGATTGCCTGGATCTGTTATATGTTTGGTGGTTGTGAGAAGCACCTGGTCTTCTACGACGACCACGTGGACTGGGAGTTCGCGCCCTGAGGGCCGCGGCTGGCGGCCAAGTGGACAAACGATGTACTCGAGCGGGCCCGTCCTCGGGCTCGCTCCGATGCGCTCGCGGAGGACCCCCTCCCCCTCCAACTTATGCTGGTGGTGGTGGAAAACGGGCCCATCAGCTCGGGCGCCCCGCGATCACCCCAGATATGTGCCTTGACGGGGACGCGAGGGGGGCTGGCCAGCACACCGGGCCCCACGAGCGAAGGCCTGCCACCCCTTGCCAAGAGCACATGCAAACTTCACAGTGGGGCGACATCTTTGAAGGGGCCCTGGGACACACAAATGAATAGACACAAATAACAGGATTCCTCATATCATCCGATATTTTCTGGGTTTTCGTCTTCCCCCCCACTTCCCATATTTTCCTCTATTTGCGGGGGAATCGACGATTAACTGTGTCTGTGTGTTTCTTCCCTTCCTGAATCTTGCACCACGCGCGGGCGGATCGCGGTCACTTTGCAGCGGCGGGGGATGCCCTGTCACGCGCGGTGCACCTCGCAGGGGTCGCGCACCTGGCTGGCGTCTGTTTTGGCTCTCGCTGGTTGTACCTCGTAGAGCTCGTCGGCAAGATGAGCTAAGAGGAATTCGGGCGCAGGGTGGAGCTAGTTTGCCGACCCGACCTTAAGAGACAATGTGACGACTTGGTCTTGTTTTTTCTATCTTTGTGCAAAATTTGAAAATTCGTTTTGAGAACCGGTATTTTTCCCACCTGTAGTGGGTTATGCCGCGTCTGCCAGTTAAATTCTCAGGTCCGTAGCTGCAATATAACTGTCAAAACACTTGCTGGAACCGACGGCCGCTTCGAGTCATCTTGACACGCGTTGACGGTTTTCTGTACTTTTCTCGAGATTTAGGACAGCTACAGAGCTGATACTTACAGACACTGATTCAAAAGCATGAGGCGCGTTCGTCCGTCCCATCTAGAGCTCTGAACCCGGTCTGCTGCTCGAGCTAGGTCCGCAAACCTATTCGTTTTGTTCGAGTCATTTTGACGAGTGCTGTCGGTTTTCTTAATTTAACTCACGATTAAGAATAGCTACAGAGCTGGTACGCACATGAGATGATTCTGTATCATTAGGCGCGTCCGTCTGTTGCATCGAGCGGTCTGAACTCGGTCTGCTCCCCAAGCTAGGTCCACAAAACTATTCGTATTCTTCAAGTTCTCTTTGCAGGCACTGTCGGTCTTCTGTACTTTACTGAAGCTGCAGCAGAGTTGCAGAGCTGGTACGCACAGAAACCGATCGAGAATGATCAGGGGCGTTCGGCTGAAGCATCTAGAGCTCTGAACACAGTCTGCTACACAAGCTAGGTCCGCAAAACTATTCGTATGCGACCGATTTTGTTTCGAACTGATGGTGATGTTTCCCACTTAACTCGAGCTGCAGATAAGCTTGAGAGCTCTTTCGCACAGAAATCTTGAAGAAAACTCAGAAAATGTGTACCGGGCAGCCCCGCGCGAGAAAAGAGCTCTACGAGGCTCCCGGTGGTAACCTGGTTGACGGTTTACCGCCGGCTCCCAGTCGATGCCGGCCCCTGCCCATGCTGAGAATGCGGGGGGGGGAAGGCGCGAGAAGGCTGGCGGCTTGAGGGTAGCGTGAGAAGGCTTGCGGCTTCAGGGTAGCGTGATCTCTCCCCATGCCCCCTCCCTTCGGCCCAGACAGGAGAAGGAGGTCCCGACGCGCCAGACCGTCCAAGATGGCCGCAGACGGCTCCAGGATGGCCCCAGCTAGCCCAGGATGGCCGCCAAGATCACACAGGAGAGGCCACGATGGCTCAGGATGGCTCCCAAGATGTCTCCACGCGGCCCCAGGACGGCTTCATGTGGCCGCGGGAGTCCTCGGGATGCTCCCGAGAGGCCCAGATCGGTTCAACAAACGCAGAGAAGCAGCGAGTGTAGTGTTGCCCTCTCGCCGAGTTGCTCCCGATGGGCCTGATGCCTCGAGATGGCTCCAACATCGGCTACGAAAGGCCCAAGAGGGGCTCAGAAGGGCTCATAAGACGGCCCTTGGAGCGCCCAGGAGCGCTCCAAGAGGGCCCCAAGATGCGATGCAATGGCCTCCGTCGAGGAGGGGGGGGGGGCGGCGAAATTGAGCCTGCTCGTTTACATCAAAATGTGTCCTCAAGAAGACCCCGAGGGAGCCCACAAAGGGCCCAAATGAGCCCGAAGAGGACCCCCAGGGAGCCCAAGAAGGCCCCCTGGAGAGCTCGAGAGGGCAAGGGGCAAGCCCATCAAGGCGTCCAGCATTGCCGCAGGAGCGCTCCAGGACACTTCCAGGAGGCGACAGGTCCGTGACCTCCGCGCTTGACTTCTGAAGGCAGGTCACAGAACACTGCCCCGATCAAGGCGGTCGTGTCTGGACGGGCTGGCGACGCGTCAAGAATTCCCGAGGAGGCCCCTGGGCCATGCCCTGGCGGCAAGAGCCGCTTCGCCTGCCGCCTGGGCTATCGCCTTCCTCCCCATTGCTCCTCCTCTCGAGGAATAAAGCGCCAAAATAAGATCGAGCTGTCGGAGGTGAGCGCAGACTTATCAGACCGTCGCTGGACCCCCCCTCCCTGGCGCCTGGAGCGCGCAAGGGGCGGCGCCGAAGAGGCCTGATCCCGATCCAAGAAATCCGACCAGACATCCAACAGATAACGCTTATGCAGCTTTTTCTTCCCTCGATCCTTCTTAATACTCCTCCTGGCTGCCAGCCTCGATCCTCCTCGACCTGTCTGCTTCTCTTCGATCCCCCTCGATCCCCCTCCTCCTCGATTCCTTCCTCCATTCTTTGTCTGTGAATGACTCCTCCCTGTCGAAACTCGAGGCGAGTTGGAAGGGCGGGCTGGGCGTTTCGCCTGAGACTTCCTTAGCATGTATGATCATGAAGCTTTGTTTCACAGATGGAGGGCGGGTTGGTTTCAAAGTGTAGCTCTCGCCATAGCGCCGCGCACATTCGTCTCAAGCATGTGCCAGAGTTTCAAGGATTGAGGACGAGACGTGTTCAAAGTGTGATTCTCGCCTCAGCGCCACGCACTATAGCTTGAACAAGTCGCATTCGTTTCACGGACTGAGGGCGGTCCCTTTTCAACATGTGGCTCTCGCCTTAGCGCCGCGTGCAGTCGTTTGAAACAGTTGCAAGTCTCACGGATTGAGGGCAGGACGTTGTGAACATGTGACTTGCGCCTTAGCGCCGCGCGCAGTCGTTTTAAACAATTGAAGGGATTTAGCGGATTTGCGGCGGCTCCTGTTCAAACTGTGGCTCACTCCTTAGCGCCGCACACACTCGTCTTAAAAGCCGAATGAGTTGCACTAGTTCGCATGGTTAACGCAACAGTAATTGCGTACTGGAGCGATTCAGGGCTGTCAAAGCGCAACAGTTACGTTAATTCGCAGCGTTAGACCCCCAGGAAAGGTGATCTGGCACGAGTCCAGATCGTCCAGGCGCAACAATCGGGTTCATATGTGGCGTTGAAATCCTAAGAATGGTGTTTTGGCACGCTTCCGGCTTTCAAAACGGTTGCCATCCAACAGGCCACTTCCTTCAGTGGAAATGGATCCTTGTAGGAACGATGACGATGGAGCTTGGGGGTAGGGTTGACTCCAACATCGTTGATGATGAAACTTCGGTTTACAATGGTCGTCGATCCTCCCCCTCCGCCTCGTCCTCCTCTGCTCCTCGTCCTCCTCTGCTCCTCCTCCTCCTCCTCCTCCTCCTCCTCCTCCTCCTCCTCTGCTCCTCCCCCTCCTCCTCCTCCTCCTCCTCCTCCTCCTCCTCCGCCTCCTCCTCCTCCTCCTCCGCCTCCGCCTCCGCCTCCGCCTCCGCCGCCTCACGCGCCTCGAACCTGCAGCGCGAGGTCCCGCACGGTGGCATCCAGGGACAGCGCCTCGAGCTGCACCGGGGCGCCCGACAGCGACAGCAGCCGCACCGCGATCGTGCCGGGGTGCGCAGAGCCGCAGGCGTCGGGGCCAGCGCCGGAGCTGGAGGTGCCCTCCGCGGCGCCCGGCATGGCAGCGCCCGCCACAGGGGCACGGGGCACTTCGTGCGGTCAGCGCTGCTCGCAAGTGCTGGGCCCCAGAGGCAGCCACGACCGTGGGAGGGCGGCAAGCAATGGCTACGGGCCAGCGGGTGTGGAGGAGGGGGAGGATAAGTGTCGTTTAACCGATCCCCATCTCCAACGGCGTGGCCTGGGCCCCACTGGCCGATTTACCCCCCTAGATGGGGATATAGGTCGTTCCCTTCGGGTTTCGAGGGGTGTATACTCAACTGGGGCGGCAAGTAGGTGAGGGTCTCGAAGGAAATGGGGCTGGGAATGGGGATCGGCGATGCTGAGAGGAGGGCAGAGGGAGGAGCAGGTGGGTGCGGAGTATGCAGAGTCTGGGGTCGTTCCCTCGTGGCCAGAGCAGCCGCAGACAAAACCACCCGACCTGATACCGTCCCGAAGGGTCCTCGAAGCACGTCTGGAGCGGCCACGAGGGGAGGCATTGGACCAAGAGACGCGAGAAACATGAAAACACGATGCCAGACGTACGCATGTCTTACAGTCTGGTGAAGATTGTCGGGTAGCGAATTGCGTGATAGCACGTTGGCACATCTGAAACGCGCACGCACGTCACGTGCACACGCTCGCGAACTCGCTCAAGTTCGGGCTCGGGCTCGGGCTCGGAATCGGGCTCTGATGCGCCCTGCCGCCGTCATCGTCACCATCGTCACCAACATCGTTACTATCAGAACCGTGTCAGCCGTTGTCGACGTCGGCATGATACCGCGCCCGCCCAGATCACCGACTCGTACTGAAGCGCCCGCTCGTTAGCGCGGGCTGCGAAACGCGTTGGGAACCCCCAAGCGGTCAGCGTCACCGCGGCCGCGTCGGTCGTGCTAAGTTAACTGGCCACTTTGCGCGCGAGCCTGCGCGCGCTAGCGCGGCCGCAGCGATGTTCCAGCCAGCGCCAAGCAGTCATCGCAATCGCCGCCGCATGGGTTGTGCAAGCCCAGTTGCGGACGGGTAGGTGGGATGATTGCGCGAGCAGAGGAGTAGACAGCTCACTGGTGAGCAGAATTGCACCACACAGATTACACAACATACAGTGTACCACAAATAATGCACTATCGTATTGGTGAGCAGAAGTGCACCACATATTGACCATATAAATTGGAGCAGACATGCACCACATGAAATGCTCCACATCGACTGCACACTCTGTACTAACATTATGTGGTTCAGGCCCTAAGCGGCATGAGGTTACAGCGCCCCATTATTACGAGGGGACAAACGCCAGCAGCTCACGCCGACAAGAAAGGTGATTCCGGCCCCCATGTTTTACGAGGGGCAATGGGTCGAGCAACCCCACGGCGTGGGTCCAGCACCCAAATTTTGACGAGGGAAAGTCGCTCCAGCAGATTTACGCCAGACACAAACTTGTTTTGCAGTTTGAAGGGGCAGCCAGAGCGGCCCGCGCCCCAGCCAAAAACAAACCCGGGCGGAGTGTGCGGAGACGGGCGGCCAAGCAACACTAGAAATGACAGCGTGCTGTAAAGGGTGCGCACTGCGGTCCTCGGGCTGCGGTATGGTGGGTCAAACTTCGCTTGCCTTTCGAAGTTTCGGGTTCAGACACAGCTTCATGTGCCCTCCCCCCACCCGCTCGCACTGCCCCGGGGCTGCCTCCCGTCTCACACCCCCTCCCGATGCGGATATGTTCTAACGAACTCCCTTTCTGTCTATGAGTGCCCGCACGTGTGCTCACTGAGCGAGCTTTGATCGACTGGGTAAGACCAGGTCTGAATGTGACCTGGTCTGGGCACGAGTGGTCCTGACAGGGCCGCCCTCGAGGGAAAGCGGCAGCGAAAACAAGGAGGAAGACGAGGAAAGTGGAGGAGGAAGGTGGGGCACGCGTCGTGGACCCGGCCGAGATCGTAGACAGTGGAGATTCCGCAGCCAAGACCTGTCATCACCCTCACTGCTCCTACGCCCCCGCCTCTTCGTGACTCGGCATCCTTCTCAACCTCCTCCTGCTCCTCCTCATCCTCATCCTCGCCATGTCGCCCTCCTCCCCTTCCGCCGCAGATCCCCCATCCACATCCCCACCCTCGCCACTACAAGTGCCCATCTTCACCACACCCCCTTCCCTTTCACACCCCCTATCGCTCAACCTCCTCGTCCGCCTTATTTTTGTATGCACACCCCAAGGGGCGCAAAGCCGAAAAACACCAACTCGTGCAACGTGAGTGCAGCAGGATCCAGCTTTTGTCTGTAATCGCCCGAGGCGAGGCCAGGCGAGCTCCGATGCCGCTCCGTGCGCGCGCCCAGAGCGCCTTCTGCAGAGGTCGGCGGCGGGGCCGTAGCCCCTCAGAGTGCATCAACCCATCGTGTTCGAGGTCTGTGTGGACGCCGTGCTTCGAAAAGCATAATGATACGCTTTGTTACTCCATCGATCCGGGCTGCAGTGGAAGATCTTCTGAGCCCGTTCCATGTTCCGGTGTTTCTGAATATCCACCCAGTGCTCAAAACCCAAATTTGCGTGAACTTGCTCAGAACTGTGAGTGGTGCGTCGGATTCAGTCCACCCAAGATTCCAAGCCGAATCCGTTGCCTTTCGTACTGTTGTCGTCGGTATTGGGTGTTCGTCTCCGTGGCGAGCCTAGGATCATCCGTAGCATCCGGCGTTGAGTTGCCAGCACAAGCTGTTCCAAAGCAGCAGTCATCGTCCATGATGCGCATCCGTATAAGATTGTAGGTGTCACGATGCCGCTGAAAAATCTGAATCTGTCGCGTAATGGGTACGACCGGGAGAGCAGTTCCTGTTCGAAGAAACAAACTTATCCCAGGCGGCTCGAATACGTGAGTCGATTTCTACCTTCATCTGGTTGCAGAACGGAAGTTGCCGACCCAAATAGTTGTGTGGCTTTGAATACGCCAAGACCTCAATGTCGAGAAGGATCCAGAAGAAAACAACTCGCACGAAGGATCAATAATGAAACAACTCGCACGACGGATCAAGCAGCAATCAGACGTCGTCTACGACCGCCTCGAAGACGCAACCTCATCCGACGTGCGGGCGGAAATGAGGACAACAAACGCCAGCGCGGCAACAACGGCGCCTCGGGGAACGAATCTTGCACGCCAGCCTCAAGAAACAAGCTGGTCCGGCACAAGACCCTTGAGCGTGGGTTGTGCACACAAATGGCATCACCTGGGGGCACGACTTTTGCACTCCCCCCACACAAGCAAGCTGGTCCGGCACAAGGTACGCGCGCGGGGGCGGTGGCCGTAAATCGGCCCCCGAGCTACGCCCCCGTCAATGCGGCCTTTGACAGGTATGCTTCTGCCCAGAGCCCGCCTGAGAGCTGGCAAGCGGCCTCCGCCCCACCGCGCGCGCCAAAGCGGCCCGAATGATCTCGACGGTCGGCTGGCTCTCGGTGCTCGCAGCCTCCGCCAGGCGCACGGTCTACGGCTCGGCGAAAGCCGAGAGCTCCCTGCGTTCCTTCGCAATATGCTCAGCGACAAACGGATGTGGCAGCGCCCTTAGAATGCTTGCAGCCGTGGGAACAATGTTGGCATTGTCGATGTCGATTCGCAACTACTTGAACAGACCGACCACAAGACGGTCCCGCATGTTCGGCCCTTGACGGGAAAACAGCTAACGGGCATGATGAGCTGGTCCGCTTTGACCTCCTCCGCCCACTCGTGTTCCTTCCACCTCCTCATACCCCCTCCTCCCCATCCCCCTCCCTCTTCGGGCGTTGGCGGAACTGGGTACAGTGGGACCCAGTTTAGTGATGATGTCTATCGCCGAAGGGCGCCCCCCAATCCCACTCCACTAAGCGGATCTGCCGTCGCCCGGAGAAACACCGTCTATGGCAGACTTGGTTTAGTGATTCCAGACGATGTTCAGAACTTCGGGGCCCCAATCACTATCCGGCCCCACTTCACCCGAGGTCCTAGCTATATCCGACCTCACCCCGCTCTCCTGTCCCTGCAGCCCCCCCCCACCCCCATCCTGGAGAGGTCGCCCAGGGCGGCCGACAGGAAGGCCTGGAAGGGCCCTCGGGCAGGGTCGCCCACCTCCCGCCACGCCTCGGGAGAAATGCCGCGTCTCTTGAAAGGGGGAGGCAGGATGGAGAACATCCACGAGTGCGCCGAAGACGAGGGCGACGATGACGACGCCGTCGAGGGCGACACAGGCGACAAGGACGATGATGATGACGAGGACGACAGCAAGAAGGAGGGCGACAACGACGACGTCACGGACGACCCTGGGGTGACTAGGTGCTCTGAGGAAAAGCGTCAAGCAAACAATTTGGTGCGGAAAATGCTGGCATGCGCCTGGCACGCTCTCCGTCTCCGTCGGGGCCCAACATGGCTAATCCAAACACCCGTCTCAAAAAGATGCTTCTGTCACGGGTGGGCTGGGCAATAGCTGGAAGATGCAGGTCTCAGCTGGTACAGGGGGAAGCCGGCCACCGACGATCCCCAAATTTACAGAAGTTGGCGCAGGAGCGGTCTAAGGCGGTCAGAAGCCTCAGTGACCGCGCGCGCCTCGCTGGACCGTATGGCGGCATGCGCTGAAGGGCCCATTGGTCCAGAAGGCTGGGAGTGGGGGGTGGCTATCTTTGGCAGCAGCTGGAGAAGTAGGTCAGCACCGCTCCCGCCAGCGGTCGCCCACACTCTGGCCGTGTTAGCTCTACAGCCATGGCTAAAATGTCCGCAGTGGCCCAGGCATCCCAACTCCGCGAACACACGCACGACGGTCTGCTGTTTTCAAGCCTTCGGCATCCGGAACCAGGGCCGTCAAAAACACATCCAGGATGAGCAGGTTGTCCCACGGACGAAGTCGCGACATCTACGGGACTGCGTCACGAAAATAATGAAAATGCGAAGACAAAAGGCAATGGGGAAAACGCACGCGCGCAGGAAGAGCAGCAAGAATAGTCAGAAGGAGGAGGCGTATACATGCTGCCCTCGGCCCTCGGAGTCCTCTCTCATACTCCCACCTCTCCTCCTCCTCCTCCTCCTCCTCCTCCTCCTCCTCCTCCTCCTCCTTCTCCTCCTCCACCTCTCCCTCCTCCGCCTCCTCCTCCTTCTCCTCCCCCTCCTCCTCATCATCATCAGCAGCAACACCATGCTCATCAGCAGCAGCATCAACATCAGCATCAGCATCCGCATCATAATCATCATCATCATCATCATCATCATCAGTCATCATCATCATCATCATCATCATCAGCATCATCATCATCATCATCATCATCATCATCATCATCATCATCATCCTCATCCTCATCCTCATCATCATCATCATCATCATCAGCATCATCATCATCAACATCATCACCATACATCATACATCGTCACCACCGTCATCAACACCATCACACGTATGATCATCCTTATCGTCATCAGCATCATCATAAGATTCATCAGTATCATCATCAGTAGCATCATCATCATCAACATCAAGATCACCATCATCATTATCATCACCACCACCACCACCACCACTGTCATCATCCGCATCAGCATAAACATCATCATCACAATCAGCATCCTCAGCATCATCAGCATCATCAGCATCCCTCTCGTCCTTTTCCTCTCAGCTCCCTCCCCTACTCCATATCCCACTCTTCCCCTCCTCCTCCACCTCCCCCTTCATCTTCCTCCTTCTCGCTTCTCCCCCTTCTCCTAGAAAGCCCGCACCCTCCTCGAACTCTCTAGTATCATCGTAACCGACCTTCATGTATTGTGCTGCACCTCATCATGCTGCTGCTCCTCATCCTTTCGCCCTCCATCCCTCCACTCTTTCTCACAAGCCCGTCATAGCCTGATTCCTCTTCTCCTCATCCAATTCCCCCCGTTCCACATCTTCCCTCCTCCTCCTCCCCATCATTTCACCTCGCCCTCCCTCTCCCCCCCTTCGTCCTCCCTCCTCTCCCGACCCCTCTCGTCGTCGTCGTGTCGTCGCCATCGCTCGTCGCTGTCGACCCGGCGCGCCTGAAAATCTGCAAGGCTCGCCACTTCCGAGGTCGGCATCGGAAGCCCAGTCGCCGGCTCCATAACGCGCGAGAGGAGGAGGAGGAGGAGGAGGAGGAGGAGGGCGACTTGGAAGGAGGATGGGGAGGAGGGAGGAGGAGGAGGAGGAGCAAAGAGGAGGAAAAGGGAGAGGAGGGGAAAAAGAAAAGATGAACAAGAAAGAAAGAGGAGACCGTGCGCGAGGCGGGGGATCAGCTCGCGGCTGCGCGGTCGGACGGAGAAGGACGACTTCTACGACAACGGAGCGTGGAGTGGGGAGGGGAAGAGGCGCAAGATAGGCGCGCTCGTGCAGCAACAGGAGTCGCAATATGGCGTCAGCAGGATTTTGTTGAAAATGGAGAATGAGGAGGGAGGATGAGAAGGTGTTGAGGGAGCATCAGGAGCAGGAGCAGCATGAGCATCAGGGCAAGGCGGCGTGGGGGAAACGAAGGGCGGCCACGACATGCGCTGGGACGACGGGAGCACAGCGCCGATCCTAAGATGTGGCTAACACCTTCAAGGGTAGAAACCGCTCCGCTGGAAATTAACACCAACCATACATCACGGTCTGGAATCATATACGGAGATAACATTGTCACGGAAGGGACGAGGACACCGCTGGATCATGCTAGGGGAGCGAAGGCGCTACGACTAGTAGTTGGTAAATTCAGTAGCTCTGTGGGCGTAGTTGGTTGAGCGAGTCAGTCCCCCTAACATCATGAATGTTTCCATTACCCCTACCCCTCTTCAAGCGTCTGCAATCCTCCCAGCGCGACGCGCTAGAGCGCCCAAAGGGCTCAGCTAGAGCGCCTAACGGGCTTAACGAAGACCGCCCCGACGGCTCCATGTGGCCATGGGGCCCCCCATGGACGCCACCCAGGAGGCCTACAGATTGCCATGCATCCTGTGGCATCCTGTTCGTGTCTGGTGCCAGACTGGATATGTGGTTGGCGCGGCACGGGCCAGCCGTACTACCACCCGCGGCACAGGTCCTGGCGAGCATTCGGCGCGTCGTTGTCAGAAAACAGCGTGTCTGTCCCTTGCCCAGACGCCAAAGGACGCAACGTCTGTTCTCTCACCTCTCTGTCGCCCCGCCCGTCCACCGCCCTGCTTCCTCTCTCCGGGCCTCCGTCCGCACCCCGCGGCATGAATGCCCAGGAGGGTGAACACGAACCGACCAGGAGCTGCGGTGCCCACGCTGGCACGCTGTACACCACCTGTCCGGCCCCGCCGCCCCCGCCAACAGTCGGGGGGGGTGGGGGGCGAAACGCCGAGCGCGGGTACGGACGCCTGACGATCAGGGGGAGCACCCCGGAGGGGAGGAGAGGGGGAGGAGAGGGGGAGAGGAGCCGGACAGCGGAGGAGGCGGAAGTCCGCTCCCTCCCTCTCCTCCCGCTCCTCCCCTTCTCGGCCCCTCGGCTCTCCTCTTCGCCCCGCTGTGGGGCTACGGCTCCGCCTTCGCGGCCGCCTCGCCCTCGCTGCCGCCCGAGGCCCCCCCCCTCCCCCCGCTGCTCGTGACGGGGAGAGCGGCGTCCCCCCGCCCCTCCCTTGCCTTGGCCTCCCTTCCCTCTCGGCGCCGGTTCGCTGCCAGTCCCCGCCGTCCTCCCTCCCCCCCGTGGCCCCTCCGACCTTGAGAGCGGCTTCCTGCGGCAGTGTTTCGCGGCCAGGGAGGGCGGGGGATGGAGGCGCGTGGGATTGTATGCTGTGCGGCTTGAACCTTCGCCTTGGGAGGGGAGGGGGAGGCCCAGATTGACAGAGCCCGCCCCGCCAATGATCCCCGTCTCCCCCCCACTGCACAGTGAGGCATCGGAAAGCCGTGCCTCAGGCGGAAAGCAGAGGCACTGCATATAAAAGCATCGCAGGGGCACTTGAGCATGTGCGCCCAATCTCTTGGGGCTGAAGCGTCTG
>CAUYUJ010000263.1:38330-116101 GCA_963575745.1 Prorocentrum cordatum | reverse complement strand
GCCAAGGCAGTGCAGCGCTCCCTGTCTAGCACCCCCTCAGCCTCAGGCCCCCCACGCCCACCTGGCGATTTCAACGGCCCCCCCGTGGGACGCGGCAGGCACATCTATGGAGCCACCTTTCATCCTCCGCCACCTCCGCGCGCCATGCCCCCCTTGCCTCCCCCTGATCATCCCACAGTGAAGGCCAAAGCCGCCATTCCGGAAGGCTGGATCGGCCAGGCCGCCTCTCCTTTTTCTCCACCCCATGCTGCGCGTCCCTCACCTCCACCTCCGCGCGAATCACGCAAAGTTGCAGCCCCCCACAGGCGTCAGCCGCGCAGGGCCTCCAGTTCGCCAGCGTTTCCTAGGAGGCTTGCGCAAGTAGACGATGCCTCATATTCCTCTGTCTCTTCCCCTTTTCCCCCGCAGGATTCTCCGGGGCCAGCTGAACAGCCAGCAGTGCCCCGCGCCTCTGCCACTCGCAAGCGCAAACAGGTCTCCTTTACAGACGAATTCACGGCCAAAGCCCCTAGGGTGGCATACAATTCGCGCCGAAGCACGGGGCCGCGCAAGAGTGCACTCAAGCAGCCGGCGCCACAGCGCCGCGGACCAGCCGAGGCTCAAAGCAGCCCGCAGGCATTCCGCGGCACGGCCTCGCCTCCAGCCTCTCCTCCTCCAAGGCACCATAAGGCCCGCAAGTCTCACCGTGCTGCCCATGCGGCTCCGCGCTCGCACTTGCCTGCCGAAGCGCCAGACGCAGCATCGGACGAGCAGCGCAGTACAGTCCTCAAGGCGCACGAGAATAGGATTGCCCAGCTCAAAGAGGAGCATAGGCAGGACCAGCTCCGTATCGACAGGATACACAGGGAGCGCCTCAAACTTCAGTTAAGAGAAGGCGAAAGCCTCTCGCATTGCGGTCAGCGCCTCTCGCCCAGGCGGCCGCGCAAGCCTCATGAAGGAGGCGATGCCGCCAGGCGTTAAACTTACGCCATGCAGCTGTAATTCAGCCCAGGCCTACCTCTTCCCTCCTTACCTCTCTTAGCTTCCTTTCCTTCGCTTCTCCCCCCACAGGCCATGATGCGCGAGCTCAGCACCTTGGGCAACGCCGACGCAGACGAGGACATGCCCGCTGCTGAAGCGGCCCCGGGGAGGCACCTAGATTTGCTCCGCATTATGGAGCGGCTGCCCCCAGACTTTCGCAGCGCATGGCCCTTTTGGGAGTACCTGGCGGAACGGCTTCTCCTGGCCCACCAGCAGGCATACCGCTTTCTCAGCGGCGGCTCGAGACGCCACGCTCTTTTACTGTCTCCTACCGCTGTGTACCAGCCTGCCTCGGTACCCCAATGGCAAGCTACATGGCAGCTCGAGAGCGGGCCGCCTGCTCTGCCACACGCCCGCGCTACCGTAGGCCCCGAGCTCCACATGGACTTGCCCGATGTCGCTAATCACACAGTCGAGCGGTGGTATGGGCGTTGGTGCGAGGCCAACTCTCCCAACTTACTCCACATTTCTCCTCATCGCGCAGCGGGTGAAGGCCCCTATGCTGCCCGTTTCTCACCCGCTATAAGTTTAGTCACTGTCTACGTGCCCGACCAGATGTTTCTGGACTTCCTCCACACGGGGGCCTGGGAACAGCCTGCTCTCATCCCTCAGCGTCTTTTGGAGGATGCAGCGGCTGGCAGCCCCATCCTAATTGACTTCCAGGCCATGATCCTGGTGCGGCCATTTTGCCTTCCGTTGTCCTACCTCTCTCGAATCCTCCGCCTCCCTGCACCATAGCCCCTCAGGCCATGCCGACCCCAGATGCGCAGCACCTGCCGCAGTTCGAGCACGGCGACGTCCGCTGCGCACCCACTGAGGCCGTGCCACCGCAGCCTACAGTCGTACAGTGGCTGGTAGTGATCACGGCAGGTCACATTCCGCTCTGGTCTCCACTGCCCATCAATGTAGGACTCCTAATGGAGCAATTCCACGGGCAGGAGACCCGGCTGCCATCTTCAGTGGAGAGGCCACGCTTTTTTCACCTCCCCATTCTTCAGGAGACCGATGCACGGTCCATTTTATTCGGCACGGGCATACCTTTTCGCGCTGGCCTTTCGCTGCGGGTCAACATGCGCAGCGGAACCATCCTCATCCCTATCGACCCAGCGCCGGGCCAAGCATGCATCAGTCGGCCCATCAGGAGGGTCCTCCTCACCCAGGCGCACGCATAAGCCAGTTAGGATTCACTCATATCTGGCCGTTGGCTTATGGGCTATTTCTTTTCGCGCCTTCCGCACTCCCCCTCCTCTCAGCGCGCGCAACGCAGCCGTGGTTCCTGCGGGCGGGCGCGCTTCGGCGGCGACAGAGGGGACCACGCCCCCGCAGGGGGCCGCGGCCGAGCCAGGCAAGGCGCCGCCCAACGCGCTGGAGCTCTTCGGCCTACCAGGCGACACGCGGTCGGGCTCGGCGTGGCAGGGCTCCCAGTGCACTGCCGCCACCAAGGAGTTCAAAAAGTGGTGGCCAGCTACGTACCCTGGCGAGTGGAAGATGCCTAACGGCATGCTCTACCCGTTCGTCTGGAAGCTCAAGTCGCTCGACGTCATCGACGGCCAGGTCGTCGAAACTTGGGACTGGGAATGGATAGAGGCTCCAGGCCTGGCGACCATCTCAGAGGTCGAGACCATGATGCTGGACCACTTCAGCCAGCAGCAGGCCGCAGCGCAGGAGGCCAGGGCGCGAACGGCGGCGGCGGCGGCCGTACGGCAGCCGCGCGGTGCATGAGCGAGCCCTAGAGCGTGCCGCCTCTCAGCCGGCGCCATCCCAGGTCGACGCGGGCGACCTCGGCGCAACCAATAGGTGGTGGACTAGCCTAATACTCTAGTCTCTGTTCACCTCGGCAGCCCACCACCTAGACAGCCCTAGCCAGCCACACGAGCCGAATATTTACAGCTGGAGAGCCGTGCTGCTCCAATTTAAGGTCGGCTGAGCCGTCCTGCAATCCCGTCGCAGCGGGCCCTTCAGTTGTTTCATTCAGCCCCATTCCAAGGGCCCGCTGCAAGAGTCGTAGCCAGCACCAGTCTCCAGCTTCACACCTCTCTGCCGCACTAGTGCAGCCAACGCGACACTTTTAGCTAGCCCCGCTACCAGAAGAGCGGACAGCTAATGCTCACAGCTCAATTCGCAGACTCGCCACGGCTGAGTCTTCATAGGTGATGGGCCAGCCTAATACCCTAGTCTCTGCTTATATCGGCAGCCCACCACCTAGATAGCCCTAGCCAGCCACACGTACCGTAATTCACCAGCTGAGGAGCTATGCTGCTCCAATCTAAGGGCGGCCGAACTGTCCTATAGTCTCGTCGCAGCGGGCCCTTCAGCTCTTCTCTTCAGCCCCATCCAGAGGGCGGGCCAGCTGCAAGAGCTGTAGCCAGCACCAGTCTCTAGTTTCACTCATTCTTGCCGCAGCATTGCGGCCAGGCCAAAGCGACACTTTTGAGCAGCCACGCTACCAGAAGAGCGGTCGGAGCAATGCTCACAGCGCAATTCGCAGACTCGCCACGGCTGAGTCGATACTGCGGCAAGCAAAGCTGCCACCGCAGCACATCCCACCCGCCGAGTAACTCTCAGCTAATGCTGCCCATCAGAGGTGCGTACCTCTACGGACAGCTACCGCGCCCTAGTGTTGCTTGGCTTGGCAAGATAATCCCTCTCCCTCCCATATATTCTTCCCTCCCCTCTCACCACGTTTACACCTAGACGCCAAGCACAGCACAGGCGCTCTCTCACCTGCCCCTTTTCCGGTCACGTGCGTAACCGATGGGGCTTCCTAGTCTCATGGCTATTGCGGCAAGTAAAGATGCCGCCTCAGTACATCCCACCTGCCGAGCAACTCTCGGCTAATGCTGGCCGTCAGAGGGGCGTACCTCTACTGACAGCTACCGCGCCCTAGCGCTGCTTGGCTGGACAAGATAATCCCTATCCCTCCCTTATGTTCATCCCTCCCCTCTTCCCTCGTTTACTCCAAGACGTCCAGCACAGCACAGGCGCTCTCTCACCTGCCCCCTTTTCCGGTCACATACGTTACCGATGGGGTTTCCTAATCTCTTGGCGGCAACGCCAGCCTCTCCCTCCTGGTCCGCTCCCCCACGGCCGCCCTACAGCGCGGCAAAGCCATTTTGGCCCTCTTCCTACTCATCCCGCTCATTTCCATGGTTAAGCCATGCTCCCAGGTGGCCGTCCCTGAGGCTAGCTTTGCTGCTCTTCGGTCGTGCAGCGCTGCCCGCATAGGGCAACGCCTAGATGGCGCGCTCAGTGTTTCTCGCACGGCACCGATCCCCTCTCTTCATATTATTCCCCCTCCCTCCCCTTCGGTGCCAATACCTCCCCCGCCCATCATGCAGGTCCAATGGCGAAGAATCGCTTTTGCCTGCGGACGGACCAGGAGCGGAGAACCTTTGCTGTGCCCGCTAGGCGGGCTCTGTCTGCCGCCTGGCCGACCTCGGCCACCCAGCTCAAGCTACTTGCAACGAGCCAAGTGCAGTCAAAAAAAGCCCTCCTTGCGCCTCCCGCCTCCCGCCTCCCGCCTCCCACCTACCGCCTACCGCCTCCCGCCTCCCGCCTCCCAGCCTCCTCCTCCTCCTCCTCCTCCTCCTCCTCCGTCTTCTCCTCCTCCAAGCTTCCTCCTCCTCCTCCTCCTTCCTTATAAATAAATCTCCCTGTCGCACCCCGAAGCAATGTCTTAGGGCGGGCCGGGCGTTTCGCGTGGCTTTCGCCTGAGGGCCGCGCACATTCGTATTAAACATTTGCGAGAGCTTCACGGCTTGAGGGCGGGTGATGTTCAACATGTGGCTCTCGCCTGAGCGCGCACATGCGATTTCAAGACTTGCAAGAGCTTCACGGATTTAGGGCGGGCGGTTTTCAACATGTGGCTCTCGCCTGCGCGCCGCGCACACATGAGGGCGGGTGGTTTTCAAACTGTGGCTCTCGCCCTAGCGCCGCACACATTCCCTTTTCAAGATGGGCAAGAGTTTCACGGATTGAGGGCGGTTCCGTTTCAAAAGGTGGCTCTCGACTTAGCGCCGCGCGAATTCGTTCTAACCTTTTGGAAGAGTTTCACGGATTCCCATGATCAACTTACCAGAAATTGCGTTTGGAAGGATTCAGGATTATGCGGGAACACTAGTTAGGTTGATTCGCGGTGTTGAAGTCCCACAATTGGCGTTCTTGTACGATTCCAGATCGTCAGGACGCAGCAGTCAGGTTGAACCACGGCGTGGAAATCCTGAGAAAAATGTTTTGGCATGCTTCACGGTCTTCAAACGGTTGTCTTCCAACGAGGCAGTTCCCTCAATGGAAATGACCCGTTGTAGGGGCCTACGAAGAGGGAGCTTGGGGGAGGGTTAATTCCAACATCGTTGATGACTCTTGGGTTTACACTGGTCCTCCTCCTCCTCCTCCTCCTCCTCCTCCTCCTCCTCCTCCTCCTAATCCTCCTCCTCTCCTTCGCCTCCCTGTCCTCGTCCTTCCTCTCCCTCCTCCTCCTCCTCCTCCTCCTCCTCCTCCTCCTCCTCCTCCTCCCTCTTCCCACCTCTTCCTCCTCCCAGCCCCCTCGCCGCCGCACGGGCCGCCCTCGTAGGCGCAGTGCTCCTCCAGGGCCCGCCGCTCGCCCCCCGCGGCCGCGCGGAGAGGTGCACGGTCCCGCCGCTCGCCCGCCGGGGAGGCAGGGGGGCGGGCCTTGTCGGCCTTGGGCGTCGGAGCGGAGGGCGGAAGGCGGCGGAGGAGGAGGCTGGGAGGAGGATGAGGAGGCGGAGGATGAGGAGGAGGAGGAGGCGGAGGAGGAGGAGGAGGAGGACGAGGAGGAGGAGGAGGAGAAAGAGGAGGAGGAGAGGAGGCGGAGGGGAGGAGGAGGAGGAGGAGGAGGAGGAGGAGGAGGAGGAGGAGGCGGCTGGGAGGAGGGGAGGAGGAGAGGAGGAGATGAGGAGGAGGAGGAGAGGAGGAGGAGGAGGAGGAGGCTTGCCTGCCGGAGGAGAGCGGGAGGAGGACGAGGAGGAGGATTGGAGGAGGGAGGAGAGGCTTGGAGCTTGGAGGCTTGGAGGCTTGGAGGAGGAGCGGAGAGGAGGAGGAGGAGGAGGAGGAGGAGGAGGAGAAGGAGGCTTGGAGGAGGAGAAGGAGGCTGGGAGGGGGAGAAGTAGGAGGAAAAGGAGGCCGGGAGGAGGGCAGGCCAGGGAGGCGCACTGGACGGACGGGGACGCCGGAAGCTGGATCGTGAACCAGACTCCCCTGCGGGGCAGATCCGAGAGGGCCATCTGGATCGGAGACAGGCCTGGCTGTTTCTCGGGGCAGCTCCTCGTGCCCCTCCTACTCCTCCTCCTCCTCCTCCTCCTCCTCCTCCCCCTCCTCCTCCTCCACCAAGCTTTGTCCTCCTCCTCCTCCTCCTCCTCCTCCTCCTCCTCCTCCTCCTCCTCCTCCTCCTCCTCCTCCTCCTCTCAGCGTCGTAACCCTGCCCGCGCGGGCCCGCGAAGGCGGCCGGGAGCGGCCATCAGAGGCCTGTTTCCCCTGCCGTCCGAGACGGGGTTGGGGCGAAGGACAGGACGTGGGCAGAGGCGCGCCCTGTGCGGGCTGCCGCCAGTAGGCAACAACACGAGCAGGCCTCGCAGAGCTCGCACACGTCACCAGCACCATCAAAACCATAGAGTCGTGAACATCGGCATCGTCATCACCACGGGGTGGGCGGAACAGGGCGGGCGATGCGGCGGTGGCGTGCGACTTGCTTCTGGCCTTGCTCGCGACTCTCTAACTGATCTTGTTTGCGATATCAGCTTTTGGCCGCAACATGGGCAGTTCCAGAAGCTAATCGGTGGAACAACTGGACCTTGACCGCCAGAACGTAGCCTTAGCCTCCTCTGCACCAGCATGGACGTGCGTCGACGAGGGGGGAGACTAGGGGACGCGTTGAAATAATACAAACGCTATTAAGTATACTAATGATTAGGGGACGCGTTGAAATCATACGAACACTATTAAGTATACTACTGATCAATATGTTGGGAAGACTATTACTACTACTACTACTCCTGCTACTACTACTACTACTACTACTACTACTACTACTACTACTACTACTACTACTACTACTACTACTACTACTACGGCTACTACTACGGCTTCTACTACTACAACGGCTACTACTACTACTGCTACTGCGACTGCTACTGCTACTGCTACTACTACTACTACTACTACTACTACTACTACTACTACTACTACTACTACTACTACTACTACTACTACTACTACTACGACTTACTACTACTACTACTACTACTACTACTACTACTACTACTACTACTACTACTACTACTACTACTACTACTACTACTACTACTACTACTACTACTACTACTACTACTACTACTACTACTACTACTACTATACTACTACTACTACTACTACTACTACTACTACTACTACTACTACTACTACTACTACTACTACTACTACTACTACGACTACTACTACTACTACTACTACTACTACTACTACTACTACTACTACTACTACTACTACTACTACTACTACTACTACTACGACTAGTATTAACATGATGACAAGCATAGAACACACTAAACAATACATAACATCACACACTACTAAGTCATAAACGCAAGCGAATGATGTCATACTCGTGAGACAAATAATAACATTCAAAATACGAATGAGAAGAAGAAGCAGACGCATACGGCTAATACGATTGATAACACCAACACGTACATAAGAACAAACATAAAAAGCACCGTGATGCCTCGGAGATGGCATGATGTCATGGCCCTGGCCATGGTCCCCCCCCCGTTCAATCATTCCTCCCTCTTAGCGCCCCCGAGCCTCGCCTCCCCTGGCCCTACCCGGCCAGGAACGCCAGGGCGCCTCTGGCCCCAGCGCCTGCCGCTGCAGCGCCTGGCCCCACGCGCCCACGAAGTATGCGAGGGCGCGGTCCGCCGCGTCGCGCTGGGCGGCCTTGGCGCCGACCCCACGCGCTAGACATAACGACAGATTTGTGAGTGTGTATGTAGAGAACGAGAGAGGGCGAGAGAGGGGGAGAGAGGGGGAGAGAGGAGAAAGGGGGAGAGAGGGGGAGAGAAGAGAAAAGGGGGAGAGAGGGGGAGAGAGGGGGAGAGAGGGGGAGAGAGGGAGAGAGGAGAAAGAGAACCCACGGACTGAAAGGCAACCATGTCCGCGGACGTCGGGCGTTGTCGTCCTGCTCCTGCTCCTCCCCCTCCTCGTGCCTTCACGCCCTGCTGCACCGCCTCTCCTCCTCCTCCTCCCCGCCCGCCTCCACGGCGGGCCTTCCTGGGGGGAGGGCCCTCGGAAGGCACCCCTGCCGCGTCGTCCTACGCCTACTCCTCCCCCTCCTCTGCCTCCACCCCATGCTGCTCCTCCTCAGAGAGGGAGAGAGAGAGAGAGAGAGAGAGAAAGAAAACAAAGAGAGAGAGAGAGAGAAGAGAGAGAGAGAGAGAAAAGAAAGAGAGAGAGAGAGAGAGGAGAGAAAGAGAGAGAAAGAGAGAGCGACACACTCACACCCACGCCCACGCCGGCAACACACGCACCACCTTTTCGGGCGTCGCGGCCTCGCGCGCAGCATCGAGGCGCAGAGGGTCGCAAAGGTTGAAGCGGGAAACGCTCGCGGCCGGCCCCCTTCAGAGGCCAGGGACGTGGATCCAACACACACTAACACACACATACCCACACCCACCCACGCACGCACGCACGCACGCACGAACACACACACACACACACACACGCACTCACGCACGCACGCACGCACGAACACACACAGGCACGAACGCACGCACACACATACCTAGACATACACACACATGCACGCACACAGGCACGCACGCACGCACATGCCCACACACGCGCGCGCACGCAAACACACACACACCTCTCTCACACACCTCTTTCTCTCTCTCACACACACACGCACACACACACACACGCAAGCACAAACACACACACATACACACACACACACATACACACACACGCATCTCGATTTTGCCGATGCGGAGCGAATTTTCCCCAGCCGCTGCTGAGACCACCCTGACTGATGCCATGAACCGGCACGGGAACGAAGCGAACGAGCGAGCGGCGGGGTGGAGGGGGGGAGTAGAGGGGATGAGGACCCAGACATCCGATGTCCCAACTGTTTCAATATTGTGTGGAAATCATTACGTTTTCGGCTGCACGCAAGAGTGACCCTGGGCGAGAGTGTCCTTTGGTGCGCGGCTTTTGGGGGGCCGCGGGGGGACCACGCACAAGCGCGCAAGACGCCACTGCCGCCTCGCGTTCGGCGATCGGGAGACCCCAGTGGACCCACACCAAAGGCCATTCCGGCGAAAGGTCACTCTTACGTCTAAAGGACCCTTGTCCCAAGCCAGGTTCTTCCATCCACGGCCCCGAGGCCAGGGGAAGGACCCCGCAGGCCGAAAATCTGGAAACATCTTCCGCTGGTATATTTTCACGGCGCGAGGGGGTCTTGGGGGGGGGAAATAGCGGGGAGGAGGAAACCGCGCCGCGCCGCGGGCGAACGATTCTTGTTGCTGTTCGCCCGCGGCGCGGGTGCTGCTGCAGGCCGTGCGTCGCCACCGTTGGCGGGCTCGGCCGGACCGTGGAGCGGGGGCCAGGGAGAGATGAGCAGAGGACTTGCGCGCGGGGAAGCGGGCGCGGATTTGCAGAGGAAAGGGGGACGACGACGACGACGACCACGACGACGACGACAGCGACGACGACGACGACGAAGACGAAGACGCCGACAACGACGCCGTTCCTGACGCCAGCGCCAGACGACGAATCCAGATCTCCGATGCCGTGTTCTGTTCACATCGTGGACCACCAAAGATCTGTCTACACCGCTTCCCTGGGGGCCGCGGAAGGAAGGGTGCGGGTTTGCAGAGGACGGCGATCAAGAGGGGGCGGGGGGCGGGGATGTGATGCTGACGAGCGCGGGACAGTCCCCGCAGCACGTGGGCCCACGCATTCCAGGCTGGAGACGAACAACGCCCAAATACTTAGTCGGAGAAGCGGCAATTCGGCGGAAGATGAAGATGGGGGGAAGACGGAGACAAAGAAGGGGGAATATAGAGAGAGGGGGGCAGTGAGGCGAAGGAGGGAAACAATCTTGGGAACCTGTGGACAAGGGCAAAGCATCTGAAGACTGGCGACGCACGGGCACAGGCAAAGCCGTGCACACATGGGAGAAGCAGCAGAACACCTGGGCCCGCCCAGCCAGCGCGGCGCGCGAGACGGTCGGCATTACGCGACCAGGAAACCCTCAGGAGGCCTCCGAGAGGCCTCCAGTTCCCTCCTCCTCCTACTCCATGTTTTCCTCATCATCTTCCTCCTCCTCCTCCTCCTCCTCCTCCTCCTCCTCCTCCTCCTCTTCCTCTTCCTCTCTCTCTCTCTCTGCCTCCCGCGAGTGCTCCCCCAACGGCTTGCGCAACGGCTCTGGGAACAAATAGTCCAATAGCTGGGTAGGACTTCGGCCCAACGGTCGGCCGCACTGGCGTTTCTAAAAAGCAGAGGGCAGCGGTGGTTCGCCGTAGGTGTCTTGGATCCGCCACCAACTTTGGCTTGCCGCATGTTCGGTGTGCCAACCTGGCGTGCCATCAAGATCTTTGGCCCATCCTATGCGCTGACAGTGTGGTCTCGGCGCATCCAGCCGACCACCCGGAAGGCCGCGTAAACGGTACATTCCGCTGGCAATCCCGCCCAAGATGGCCGCCTCCAAGTTGCCTCCAGGACGGCTGAGATGGCCCCGAGCGGATCTCATGTTGCTCCAAGATGGCCCAAGACGGCATCAGAGGTCTCCAAGGCTGCCCAAGATCGCCTCAAGACGGCTCAAAAAGCTCCGAAGACGCCCCAAAAGGAATCCAAGAGGACCCGAAGGCGTCAGTCGGGTCAAGTCGTCCTTCCTTTCCTCCCTCACCTCCTCTATGCCTTTCCCTCTCTTCCTCCTCCTCCTCCTCCTCCTCCTCCTCCTCCTTCTCATCCATCCTCTTCCTCCCGCGATTCCCACCAAGGGCTTCCACGACGACTGGGGGAACACATAGTCCAATAGCTTTGCCAGGCTTTGGCCCATCGCTTGGCCGCAGCACCAGAGCTTCCAAAAGAAGGGGGCGGCGGTGGTTCGCTTCGCCGTAAGCGTCTTCGATCCGCCCCCTCTGGCTCGTCATGCTTGGCTCGTCGAAGCTTAAACTCTTGCTGGAATTTCCCAATACAGCCCAAGCGGGCCCCAAGACGCCCTGGCACGGCCCACGAGGCCCCCGATAGAGAGCAAGAGGGCCCCAAGAGGACCCCAAGAAAGGGCCCGAGGAGGCACAAACATCCGTGATCAACAACAATTGGTGAATCCAGTTCTCCAGATTTCGTAATAAAGGGCGGGGGGTCTCATTTCGGGGGGGGTCTCTTCCGGGCTATCTTGGAGGGCCTGGGGGGTCTGGGGACGATGTTTTGGAGGGTTCTCCCACGGGGGAGGTCTGAAATGGCTTGTCTTGGAGAGTCCAGACCCCCTCTCTTTTATTACGAAATCTGGAGTTCGCATTCTCACCGTTTCTGGCGCCCGATCGCCGAAGCGGGCCCCAGACGCCTCCAATGGAGCCCCAAGACGGCCCAGTAAGCCCCCAAGACGGCCCCAAAACCCCCAGCACGGCCTCCAACGTCGTCAGACGGGCCAAGGAAGCCCTAAGACCCCCCAGGAGTCCCTAAGAGGCCCCACAGAAGCTCCAAGATGTGATGTCCGCGTTCGCGGGCTCGTTGCGGTTAGGGGGGACAACCAGGGCCCCGAGTGATTCTGGAGGGGGCCGCTTGGTTCTGGAGTGGTTCTGGCTTCCCCGAACGATTCGGGAGTGGGTTTCTTCAGTTTTTTGCGCAATTCAGTCGGTGCAAGCGCTTGCCCTTAGGGGGGGAGGGGGAACTGCTTGCTTGTTTATTTGTAATGCGGGCCGGTTGCGATGGGGCCAGTCGCTCACTTGCCTGATTGCGATCGCTTGCGCGCGCTGCCAACGTCGAGAAAACGATTGGATCACTCGCCCGCTGGCGGGCGAACGAGCTTCGACGGCCCGCGAGGGCGTGAAGAGAGCCCAACCATGGCCGAAGGAGGGCTCCAGGAAGGCCGCGAGAGTGTTCCAGAGGAAACCCCAAAAAGGTCCCAGGATGGCCTCAACGGGTCTCGAACAGACCCTAAACCCACCCCATGATGGTGAGCCGCTTGCTACTAGCTGGCCGTAGCACAATGTATGATTTAGTTCGGCCGCTAATGGCGGATATGTTGACGTGCGTACTTGTTTTGCTCATAGTTCGTATTCGTGTGTGCCTTGTCGTGGCAGAGATGCTAAGGAAATGGGCGGGCCGTGCACGCGCGGGTGAAGTTGGCCTAGGGGGTGGGGGGTGGGGGGTGGGGGTCAGGGTATACGCGCTGCGTGACAATATGGATACGTTTGGAAGTCAGGTTGTCACCGTACACATGGACATTGAAACAGCGCATACAATGTTTGGATACGCGCGCGGCTTCGTACTGGGGCCCTCTGTGGGTTCTAGTGGGCATGATCGGTCCCCTCAAGCTCAAGAGTGTCCGCGGGGCCCCTTCCGATCCCCTTAGGGGCCACTGGGGCCCTCTATTGTCCCAAGGGAGCGCTTCAGGACCTCCCAGACATTGCTTCAGAACCCACGGGGCCCGACAGCGATGCGGCAACTCTTACGTAGGACTGGTCGTATCAGCCGGGGTCTCCTGGCCATGCTCGGACGGACGGGGCAACATTGCCGCGCCCATCCTCGCGCGCATGTGTCCGTTGTTCCGAGCGCGGCCCCCCTCCCTGCCCCCCCCCCACCCAGCGGCCCCCCGTCTCGTCGACGCTCTGTTCCTTAGGAAACCCGGCTCCTGAGTGTTAGTGCCCCTGTCGCGGCACCGCCGCCACCTGACTCAAATGCGCGGCGCGGGGAACGATCCACGGGGCAGCTCGCTTGATGTTTGAGCCTAGCCTCGGGGGCCACGCGCCGCAGGCGTGCGTGCGGTAAATGGCCCTGCGACGCTCGGGCTGGCGCAGCGCGGCAGCCTCACTCTCGGGGCAGATCAACTTTCCACGAGGCCTCGGTGTCGAAACAGGATCAGGCGCCGTCCACAAGTCCACGGGCGTGCTGTCGCAAATGCTCTTGCCGCCGCAGTCCCATGCGCCGTCGTCATCGTCGTCGCCGACCTCGGTGATATTCGATGTAGTCATCTTCGCCAACAGTTCTCTGAGCTTGCGCCTCAAACGCGGCTCCGTTCGGCCCAGTGCCGACCGAGAGGGCGGCCCAAACAAAATCCCGGGCGATTTGGGCCCCTGGCTGTTTCATCGCAGTCAAATCACTCCTCCCCCCGCCTGCCCCTCTCCTCACTCGCCCCATCCACGCCCCCGCCCTCGCCCCCTCGCGGGGTGATGGTGGAGGAGCGGGGAGGGGCGTGCAAACCCATGCGGGCGTCGCATGTTCCAGGCCGGCTTACCAAGGGAGGTTGCTATTTAAACGCGAGCACGCCGAGCCCAACTGACGGTACCCGACGTGGAAAGTATCTGAGAGAACCGCTGTTCCCATTCCTCCAGGGCGCCTTCTCATGCCCCCCCTGGACAGTTGTTCTGCCCCCCCCCCCCCCCCCCCCCTCCCCAACGTGCAGCCGCCCAAGGCAGCCGTCGCGCTTGATCAGAATGCGCTGCTGTTGTTCACTCCGCGATCACCGGAGCTTCAAAAGCTGCAGCGCATAACTGGGCCCCCTCTAGGGCCAGCTTGAGGCGACCCACTCCGCCCGCCACGTCAGGGGGTCGCGGGCGCTCTTCCACGCCTTGCTATCCTCGCGCTTCGACGGGCCCGCCTCGATGTAGCGAAAGATATCCTTCTTAGCCTCCTCGCCGACAGACCCGTCAATCACCTTCTGGAAAATGGGTGCGCTAATAGGGACTCCCTGGGGCGGCCCCATGTCGCCCCTTCCGCCAATGGCCGCGAAGATCGCCGCGAAACCGAAAGGGGAGAAGAGGGTGTCGCCAACGCTCAGGACCACTTGCTTGCAGTCGACGTGTCCGAGCACCTCCTTAACGTCTTCGCACGAGGCGAGGTGATGATCGATAAAGCTCAGCGAAGGCAGCTTGAAAACAAAACTCTGTGCCTTCGAGGACCATGGAGGCACGCGCTGCGCCTGGAAAAACCACGCTGTTGAAGTCCCACGCCCGCGGGCACGGGTTCAGCGCAACGATGCAGGGATGCTGGAAGAGGTCCTGGGCGCCCTCGGAAATCTGGAGCCCCCCCGTGATAGGGCGTCCGTCTTATCCAAGGTCATCTGGTACATGGCCGCGTTCGCGCTCATCTTCCTCTTGATGTTCCCCACCTTCCCGCCCAGCCTCTAGGTGTTCTGGCCCTGCGTCTTGCGGAAGATAGCAGCGAACTTGCAGCTCTCGACGTCCTCGTTCGTCCGCAAGGGCTTCGCGACATCGAGCCCCGCGCCAGCCGCGAGCTCGGGCGCGCCGTCAGCGCCGGCCTCGCTGGCGGGAGGGGTCGCGTAGGTTCGAGGGGCTGGCGTCGAGCTCGGCCCTCGCCCCTCGGGGGCCCGCCCGAAGAGCGCCCCTGCAGGGGCCAGCTCGCGGCCAAGGCCAAACGAATGTTGAATCCCCCACGGGGCTCTGCAAGAGCCCCCCTTGGAGCCATCCCGGGCCCTGGGTTGTCCAAGACAGCGCAAGAGGGCCCACAGGGCCCCCCCCAAGCCGCAGTCGGAAGGCCCCCAGCAGGTGCTCCTGAAAACCCCAAGAGGGCCAGCTCGTGCCCGAGATTTCTGAAGCACGCTCTGGTCACGCCCAGGGCCCTCTCGGAGCATATCGCGGCCCCCCATGAGACCCCCCCCGCGCGCGCGCGCGCGCACGCACGCGCGCACGCACGCACGCACGCACGCACGTACGCACACACACACATTCACACACATTCACACACATTCACACACATTCACACACATTCGCACACACACACACCACACACGCACACACACACACACACACACACACACACACACACACACACACACACACACACACACACACACACACACACACACACACACACACACACACACACACACACACACACACACACACACACACACACACACACACACGCACACACGCACACACACACGCACACACACACGCACACACACACTCAAACACACACACATACACACACGCGCACACACACGCGAAGCCCATGCAACCAACCTCGCCCACCTATATTTGCGTTGTCCGCTTGTTCTCGGCGTCGCGCACGCATGCTGCGATCGCCTTCGCGAGGGGCTAAACCATGCGGTGCTGCTCGGAGTGCTTCTGACTCTTGGCAAGGAAGGCGTGCGTCTTGCGGGCGGCATCGGCGGCGCTTGCCTGGGCGTCGTTCTTCATGTGCTGCATGGCTGTGATGCACTCGTCAAAGTCCGCCTGCACCGACCTGGGTGCGTCGATGCTCTTGACCGCATTATCCTGGGTCTCTGCCAAGCTCATTGTATGGTTGTACCTTTTGATGCCGTCCCACTCCGCCCTGCAGGTCTCAATTGCCTTCGTCAGCTTAGACTCCGCGGTCGCATAGTCGGCGATGTCGAGGTCAGATGCAGACTCATGGAATTATGCGTAGGCCCTGTCGGATTGCTCGAACCGGTCGCCCTTCTTGTAGGCGCCCAGAGCCGTCGGCCGCTGCTTGAACTGGGAGCGGAACTTCTGCCAGGCACTCAGGAACTTGGAGGTCGACCCCTTCCCCGCAAGCTCGACGAATGTCTCGGGCACAGGTTCAGCAGGTTCCTTCCCGTCATCAGCTGGAGCCACTGTGCCATCTTCCTCTTCGCCATTCTCGCCCCCTTCCAACTGCTCCGAACTCGCCTTCCCGCGCCATGTGAGCTTCAGGGTCGATGCGCCGAGCGAGGAGCCGTCGGTCCTGGTCCTCTTACTGGCAGATGTCCGATGGCGCAAGCTCCTGCCCATCAGTCACCGTGGCGCCCTCGCTGGGCTGGGGCTCGGTGCTCTCGGCGACGCGCGGGCGCCCCTCTGCTCTCCAACCTGGGGGGGCGGGGCGGGGCGGGGGGGAAGCAGGCGCGCTGGAAAGGCGGCGTCGGGCAAGGGGCAAACGGATGAGAAAGGCGTGGAAAAGTGAAGCATCACGGGTGGCAAGAGCCAGGCGCACAAGCAAGGCATCTTCGCACCCAGAACCCTCGCAGCCGCAGCGGCTGAACTGGTCCTCCGCCCCGCGCGCGCCAGCGCACCTTGGTGGAACTTGTCGATGTCCCTCTCGGCCCGATCGCGGAGAGCCACAGCGCTCTCTGGTGATCTCGCCTCGGAGGTGCCGTATTTCTTCACCTTATGCGTGCCCTTGCTGCGCTCGACGCAGACGGGCTTGTCGACGGCCACGGTCTCCTGGCCCTTCCTGTTCTTGCGCTCCCCAACGCCGGGGTCATCGACGCCCTCGTTCCACTGATCGGCCGCCTTCTCGTCGGACAGCCCCCCCCCCTCAGCTTGAACCACTGGATGTGCGCCCTGTAGTGCAAGAAGACCACATTATCCTTAGTGGCGTTGCCCTTCACCTCCACTAGCTCCTCACACAATTCCAACACTTGGGCGCGCTGGACCCGTCTCTTCTCCCGCTTGCCCTTCGGCGGCGTAGCCGAGGCAATCGTCCGAAACCTGTCGGGGTCCGCGCTCAGGAGGGCCATCGCCCTCGACTTCAGAGCTGGGCGGGCATTCAGGGTGCGCTCCAGCGCTTGGCGCGCGTTGAAGCAGTCAGTGTGTAGCGGCCTCAGGCCGAACTTCTTGAACTTGGAGAACTCCGCGCTCTTCCCCTCGATGAAGCGCAACGCGCGCATCAGATCATCATCGAGATCGGCGACGGTGCCTACCTCGCTGCCGAGGTGCTGCATGATCATACCCTCGTCGGCGCCCCTGCCCAGGCCCTCCTGGCGCAGCGGAATCGCGCGGGCCATCCCACGACTGCCTCTGAAGATGAGGCGGCTATTGCCTGGTTCGGCGAATGCACCTCAGATTGGCTGCCATCTGACCTCAGAAATAGCTCGAGCCAAAACGGCTACGACCGCGCGGGAGGGCCCAATAAGGGTCGCCAAGTAGCCTGGACGACCCCGAATGGCCCTAAGAAGGGGCCACCCCACCTGGGAGGCACCCCACCTGGGAGGGCCACTGAGAGCCACCCCATCCGGGGGCCGCCCCCTCACGGAAGTCCTGAGAGCCACCCCGCTTGGGAGCCGCTCCGCTTGGGGGCCGCCCCCTCGCAGGCCCTGAGAGCCGCCCCGCCTGGGGGCCATCCCGCGCGGGAGCCGCCACCTGGAGGCCACCGAGAGCCACCCCCTCACGGAGGTCCTTAGAGCCACCCCACCTGGGAGGGCCACTTCTCCTAAACTAGCGGTAGAAAGTCTCGAGCTGCTGCGGCGACGACGACGACGACGCGTTGGGTTACCATTTGGCCCACCCTCCCTCTGTTACTATTTGTTCCTCCTACAACTTGCCCCCCTTCCATCGTTGCCAGTCCCCCCCCCCCCCCCCCCCTCCATGCGTTGCCGCTGGCCCCCCATCCCCCCATTGCCATGCGCCCCCGCGCCCGCGCTCACCCCGTGACCAGTTGCCCCCCCTGTGCCATGTGAAATCACCTTTGGCCTTGCGCGAGCCTGTGAGAGGTAAGAGACAATGATGAAGCAAAGCAAAACGACGAGATATGATGTTGCTGCTACACACCATGAACAATGCAAACCACATTTAAAGTTGGAGAGGACCCCAAGGGGTGTCGGAATGATTTCGGATGATTTCGGGGTGATCCCATGCGATATCGAAGTCATTTCGAACTGGTTCCAAATGCTTTCACATGATTTCGGAGAGGCCTGGTGTGTTTTTGAGATGATTTCAAATGGTTTCGAATGATTTCGGGGAGGTTCTGAAAGGCTGGAGTGATTGAGACGAGATTTCGAGCTGTTTGGAATTGCCATTTTGCCCTCGCGCAGAAGGGAAATGATGGAAGCAAGGGCGCGCACCTGTAACCCGAGTGTCACTTTCAGCGAGCGGCATTTCCAGGATAGCAGCATTGCCAGTCGCGGTCTGCTGCGGAGGCAGGGCCATCTCTGAACGATGCCAAACAGAGAAGTGCGTCGGGGGTCGGGGTCAGCGTGGGAAGGCGAATTGGGCGTGGACGAGCGGGAGTAGAGAAGGGACCAGAGAAGCACTAGGCAATTGGAGCGGGGCCCAGCGAGGAGACGCAGCAGCGTGGCAGCAGCGGACACTGCGTCTCGCAACTTCAACTCGAACATTGAGCATCTGCTATGGTTCTGAACTGTCTGGCCACTGCGCGCAAGTCGCGTGGGCGCGCGCCCTGCGGCGCCCCATGCAAAACTGGAATGCGGGCTAAACCTAACTGCGACTCTGCAACGACCAAGCGCACCGTCACCAAGCGTGCGGTTCCGGGACTCTTCAGCTGAGCCTGACAACCCGGGCCAGTCTCAAGTCTGGCCGTACTTGTTGAAGAGCCTCTGGTAATCGACGCCCGTGTGCCTCGCGGCAGCTTTGGTGCACTTCCCGACCGTCGTGTGGTGCTGGAGCTGGAATTTCACTAAGTTCGCGCCGACGCGCGTGAGGAGATTGATCTCCGTATCCTTCGCCATGATGACGGACTGAAGTCTGCGCTCCTTCAAGGTGAGCACCATCTGCTCCAGGAGGGGCGCTGCTACTCGGGCCTGCGCTGGGCCCAGAGGGCTTGGCCCAGCTGGCGTCGGCGTCGGGGCAACCAACTCTGCGCTGAACGCTTGGGTTGTAAACAGCTATGGGAAGATGCGGATGATGAAGAATGTAATGCTGGTGAGAATGATGAAGAGGGCGTCCGTCAAAGGTGAAATCATTACCAGGCGCAAGCTCGGGAGCGAGGGGCCATTCTATCGCACAGTCGGGCACTCCGAGACTTCTTGGCCGAACTACACCAGGAGACATCAGGCCAGGGGGCGCGGCTCCCGACGCCGACACACTGCATAACAGACAAGATAATGAGGTTGACGCTAGTGAAGGTGGGAAGTGGGAACGCCGACGAAGGCAACGGTCAAAACGCACGCGCGCTGAATACGCACTGACATGCTGCAACGCACATGAGGCTGATGACGAGGATGCTGGTGACGGCGATGAATCTGTGACTGGACGCAGCAGACGGAAACGATAGAGGCACGCCCAGGCTCATACAGCCAGAGCTTTTTTACATCGTATTTGGCTGTTCGCAACTAGCCGCGCCCTCTGGTCTCCCGGAAGAATCTCTGGATTCCGACTCCCACGGGCAGCCCTGTCCACGCGTCGGCCCATCTCCTGCCACGCGGCCAGGTGCGCAATGGGCTGGTAGATGCCAAGATTAGCACACTGAGCAGCCATCGCGTTCCGCCTTCGAGCACAATTCGAGTGGCTGTCGCACTTCAGCCGGTATCGGAAATACTCCGAGACGGCCAGGCGACCTTCAGCGGCGAGGCGCTGGCCCCCGATAAATTCTAGGATTGCAGGGGCGGGGCCAGCGACGACCTCGACCTCTGGGGCCAGCATCTCGTCAGAGGTACTCGGGCTCGAGCTGCTGGAGCTCGAAGAGGTGCTCGAAGACGAGCCGCTCGATGCCGAAGACGAGTCGGACTTTGGCGGCTCGTCGCCAATGGGCCCGCCAGATTCCGATCCGTCCTCCAAAGCAGCAGGCTTGGGCTCCCCGCAGGGACTTTGCCGTCTTCTACTGCTTCAGGGTGGCCTACTTCGGCGATCGCGTCCTCGATCGCTTCCCCTGGTAGAATTCGCCCGCGCACCTTCGCTGGCAGTTCAAGGAGGGCGATGTTCTCGGGGAGCGAGTCCTCACAATAATTGATGGGGGGCGTCGCTGCGCATCTCCGCCGAGCCCTGCCCCGCCAAGGGGCCCCGCGATAGCGAGAACTGGGGGCTCTCTCGGCAGGATCTTACTTTTCTAATGTTGTGCTCTGTCAGGGGTGCACCTTCAGACTTGTGGACGACCAAGGTGTCGGACATGACAGAGCCTCGGCTGCTGAGTTCTGTCGTGATGACAGGGGGCGGGCACTGCGAGTCGGCCAATGCCATCGTTGGTCGAGCCAGGGGGCATGCCTCCAAGTCGAGGCAGCCAGGCGCGTCGCGGTTCCTCGCAACCTCCCACGCATACAACTCATCCATGAGATTCGCCCATGGGGCAACTGCAGCGACATCAGTCCGAAGTCCACCGCCATCAGCGCACATGATCGCACGGGCCCCCCTGTCGGGACCCCGGAACGCAAATGTCTGAATGGCTAGTTCAAATCTCGGCTCCCTTACTTGCGCTCTGATGGGATTGACCGCGAGCCATGGCCTCGCCACCGCCTTCGAGACTTCGAACACGAAGGTGCCGTCGTTGTCTGGGGCCGCGACGCTGCAGAAGCAGCGGGGGTGAATCGCGGCGTCCAGGCCGCTCTTCTTCAAGCCGGCCCCCTGGTCGGCAGGCAAGGGGGGGCCCCCGCGGGGCGCGACCGGCACAGCGTCGCGCCCAGGTGACGGGGGAAGGCCATCGCCGCCATCGCCAGCATCTCCGCCGCCCACAGGCGGCGCGTCGCCTGTGTCAGCGCCACCTGCAACGTCCGCAATCGCAATCGCGGCTGCAGCAGCGCCCCCGCCTACGATTTCTGCTCGATCGAAATGGTTAAACTCGCCGAGGCAATATACTCGCCGTGTGCACTGACGACGCGGTGTCTTGACGCGCCTCAGGAACAACTTACTTTTCGTCTGCAACACCCTCGTCGCGCGTCGAAGCTCGAAATCTATACGTGTTTCCCCCTCGGGGCAGTCCTCGAGCATCGCCGCGATATCCAGGTTTTGCCAGATCCTGTTGGCGGATGACAACGGCGGCAAGCGAGAGACGCCGCCGCGAGTTTTGCTGAGCTTGGTTGGCCTGTGATAGCCTCCAGCAACTTGGGATGACAGTGGGGTCCTCCGAAAGGCTCCGGCCAGCTCCTGCAGACGGCCCGGGGCGTCGCCGATGCCCTCATCAGCGACAGCCATCCTCATTCTGTCCTGCTCAGACTCGCCCATGAGCGAGACCGTCATCCTGCGGTAACCTCGCCGAGAAATCACTCCTCACGTTTGGATGATAGATCGGGCGACAGCCTGGTCCGCGGCATTAGCGAACGCGCATGGCATCATACCAATTCAAGCAAATGTGTCCTTAAAATCTGGCAGGACAAAAACGCGGGGCAAATGTCAAGTCACTGAATACGGCCTCGTCGCCCCCAACGTCGCCGACCACCCGGAGTTCCTGGTGGGCTAGTGAGTTCTGTCCTCAACTCTTGAGCCCTCTTAGATGCCTCGTGGAGCCGTCGGCCCAGCTGCTCGCACTTGACGCCCCCCCCCTTCACGGGCGCTTCCTGGTGCATGAAGTGTGGGCAGGCTGCCGCTCAAGTCCCGGGCCGATCGATCGGCCTCGCCATCGTGGTGAAGCCACTCACCCAACGCAAGACATGACTGTTACCCTCGTGCTTGAGAGTCTCGTTGAAGTCCTGCGCACCCTGGGGCGCGCCGAGCATGCGAGGTCTGAACAGCGCGCATGCGTTGCGAAGCCTGCTCAGCAGAACAAAGACATCCAGGAACGCATCGAAGCTCCACTTGGCGAACGACGCAGATAAGTATCTCAACTGTTGCGAAGAGTCCCCATGCCCCCTTGCTTCCAACCAAGCCACAAGCGCCTCGCGATAACTAGCGTTTGGAAAGAACCTGCAGCGCGCTCGAATGGTCAAACTTTTCTGACATTCGTCCAGAAGCTGCAGCGATGCCTTCAGGCGCCCAGAAATAAGATAACGCCAATCGGGAACAGCCACAAAACAACTGCAGCCGCCGATTGTTCGATGCAAACTGGGCCGAAACTTGAAGCCCAAGCTTGCTCGCAAAGACACTCAGACAGTTCCCCATATCTGCGATCAGACACTCGTGGCCCATGTCGGTCGCAATCGACGAGCAGTCTTCCAGGAAGTGTTCAAGCGTTTCCATGCGAGGACCTAAAATCAACCGCAGCTGCCACAGGCGCGCGCCTGGCAATCAATGCCCCAACACTGACGCGCCAGGGAAAAATATGTCGCACAAGCTCCCCATGATTTCTTCCCCCGAATTCGGACTCGAGTCGGCGTGCAAGTGGATGGTCCGACGCCCGACTCTGGACCGGCTCCGCGGCCCAACCCTCAGCATCCTCCTCTCGATGTTCATCGCGGCCATGTCTAACCTCGGACGCGCAGCGTGCAGCTGCGTTCTACTGGGATAAAAGACCCCGTCGTTGAACAACTCAGCGAGCATGCCCACACACATACATATATATATATATATATATATATACATGTGTGGGCGAATAGCTTTGAAAGCAGTTTCGCTCTGCTCCTCCAAGTCCTTGAACTTTCTCAAGAAAGCCGTACACCGAATGAATCGTAACATATGCAGCGACACATGTGTTGTGCGACGATCGCCGTTGCCAAAGTCGGCAACGTCCCTCCAGTCGTCTGGTTCAGAAACCAAAGACGACGCATCTTGCTCGCACTCTTGCGCGCGAGACAAATATGATGCGATGTCAGGTCGGCTGGGATTCGATGTTTAAAGGGAAGAGAGCACTTCTGTTGCGCGTGCACAATGGGACGATGCAGCACTCGCCAGTATGTCTGGAACGATACAACGACCCAGCACAAGCGATCTAACAACAATCTCTGACACAAGCAAACCGACCCTCCGCGATAACGCGGTAAAGTCAGGGTCTCGACGGATAGCCCGATGTACCTGTCCAGCGCTCACGCGACCCGCTGCACCTGGCAGTTATTGCGGGGATGGGCTGGCCGGGCCGTCAATGTACGGATCTTCGCGCAGGCCTGTGTGGCTGCAGTACCTGCGCCGCCCTGAATCTGTTCAGAAAAAGGCACGCGCAGCACTCAACGCTGACGTGGCCTCCAGCTTGACACAACGACACCTACCAAATATGTATTATCAGAGAGTGGCAGCGAATCCTTGAAGAGCCCATTGTGCATACAGTACAACGTCTCAGAATCGGATGGATCAGGCTTGCCGCAATCCCCTAATATCGCAACTGGAAACGAGGGCCATGATCTCTCAAAACACGTAGCCTCCTCGCACATGCTGCTGTCCAGGGCTGGAAAAGCTCAGGCGAGAAGCTCCGATGTGGGCACAACACGGGAAACGGCAAAAAAACGATTCCAGGATTGGAACCGGAGCCGGAACCGGTCAAAAAACGGCGACGGAACCGGTAAAACAACGGCGTCGGAACCGGCAAAAAAACGGCAAAACGGAACCGTTTAAAAAACGGCCCTGTCGTTTCCAGAACCCACTAAGGAACTGTTTTGGGCCAGAACGGCTACGGACGTGGGGCCGAGTAGCGTCAAACATTGTCTTGTGAGAAGTGGTATACTGTGCTGTGATGCACTATGCTGATGCACTATGATGTGATGCGCGATGCTATATTGTTATGTGGCGCCAGACATGCTGATGCATTATGCTGTGATGCGTTCACTTTTGTAGAAATATGACTAGGAACTGTGGAATGAGAGTTTTTCTCAAACAACCCACAAGGGAGGGAACGAATTCATAGACTTCTGCCCTCACAGGGGACAGCTCCAACGTTGGCGGGGTCGAACTTATCCCACATAACGTTCGAACATCGTTCCGCATGGCCGAAGGCTCTTGAAGGCTGAAGGAATTCTTCCTTCGAGTTGTATGACGGCCTTCAAGACAATAGGCAAGGAGAGAAGGGAGGAACAAGAGGGAGGAGGAAGGAGATGGAGAGGGAGAGGGATAGGACGCAGGAGAAGAAATTGTACTAAGAATTGCCTGTCTCCCCGCGCATCCCCCCCTACCGAGATCACTCCTGGCCTCCCTGGGCCTCCTCTAACCCCTAAGCGCCCTCAAGGAGGCCCCCAGGGAACCTCCGGGAAACTCCAGTAACCCCAAGAACCTCAAGAGGCCTCAACGTTTCACTCCTCATCCTCGCTTTCCTGCTTCTCTTCCTCCTCCTCCTCCTCCCCCTCCAGCTCCTCCTACACCTCCTCCTCCTCCTCTCTCTCTCTCTCTTCCTCTCTGTTCCTCTCCCTCTCTCTCTCTCTGTCTCTCTCTCTCTCTCTCGCTCTATCTCTCTCCTTCTCTCTTTCTCTCTCTCTCTCTCGCTCTCTCTCTCTCTCTCTATTCTCCTCTCTCGATCGAGCGCCGCTTCCGACTACAGTCAGGCAGCCAGCGAAGTGCCAAATAAGCTCCGTCAACGGACGAGGAGTTTGTTCGCCGGGTTGTCTTTTGCTTGGGGCGGGGGTCCCCCCGAGGCACCCCGAAGTCGGGCCAAAAACGAATCCACATCCCCGAAATTCTTCCAGGGACCCACCGCGGGACCTCCACGAGCCCCCGGGAGGCTGCAGGACGAGCTCAAGGGACCCACCAGAGCTCCCTGGATGCTCCAGGAGACGTCAGGAACGCCCAGGAAACCTCAGAGAGCCGCAAGCATTTCCAATGAGCCCCAAAGAGCCAGGAGACTTCAGCGAACCCCAGGAAGGCCCATGAAGCCACAGGGAACTGCAAGGACCCCCAGGAAAGTACAGGAAACCCAGGGGAGCCCCAAGGAACCGCTTCAGGCTCCTGGAAGCCCCAAGGCATCCCATGGAGCCTCGGGAAATTCCGGGTAACTCTGGCGAGCTTCAAGAAACCCCAAGGAGCCCAGGAGGCTTCAGGAAACCAATGAGGACCCCAGGGAACACCCAGACGCCACAGATAATCCAACTGAACAGCAGGAGGCGTCAGAAAGCCCCAAGGAACCACAGGAGACCCCGAGAAACTCCATAGAGCTCAAGGGGAGACCCAAGGAACCGCAAGAACAAACAAACATAGGTAACCCCAAAAAGCCCAAGGACCCGCAACGGAACACTACAAGGCCCAAAGGAACCTCAGGTACCCCAAGGATGCCACCATCGGCCCCAGAAGGCCAAACGAGATGCGACGCCGTTGTGGCGCCGCCAAAAGAACCGCGTGGAATATCCCACGGGCACGTAAAAGAACCCAACGGAATCCAACAACATCTTGGGGAACCAGCAGGCACCCGAGAAATCGGGAACAAAAACAACCGAATGACCTGGCATCATCCAGAGGCGTCCTCACCAACCCGAAGGACCAGGAACACCCCTCAAGGGGAACTGCGGGATCCCGAGGGATCCTGACGCAGCATGAGCTCTCCGGAACAAGCCCTCGATCGAGACCTCTTCTCGGACCCCCCCCCCACCACCTTGCACGGTGGCCGCGCGGTGGGATGCCAGGAGATGCGACGCAGTTGCGACGCCGCCAGGGGAACCGCGTGGAACATTGAAGAATCATGATCGGGGGCGCGCAAGCATGGATTAGCGATCCATGGATGTGTCGCGCGGTCTCCAAATCCGCCGACCCTTTCGGCGTGTGGAGGACGTATCCTGGTCTCGTCATCTTGCGTGGGTCGTCGTCGTCGTCGTCGTCGTCGTCGTCGTCCTCGTCGTCGTCGTCGTCGTCGCCCATACTGCCCACGAGATCGTCAGGATACCCGGGAGGGGGGGAGCGCCCGGGCAGCTCCCTTCGGGGGAGGGGAGCGGTCGCGACGCGGGGGGAAGCCAATCTGAGCAACGTCGCAATTTCTCGAAGAGAAGCCCCTTTCCTATGATCCCCTTCCCCGGGGGGTATGGGGGAGGGGTCAAGACTCCCTCCCCGCCCGCAAGCCGTCTCGCTCACTCTCACCCGCCCTCCCAACACATGCGTAACACCCGAGACTGGCCCGAGCCTCAGCATATTCAGCAGTCGTCTTTGGATGGGCAGCTACTGGGGGCCGATCCGCCGCCGCCGCCGCAGCCGCCGCCGCCGCCGCCGCTGCCCGCCGCCGCCGCCGCGCCTCCGCCGCGCGCCGCGCCGCCGCCGCCGCCCGCCGCGCCGCCCGCCGCCGCCGCCGCCCCCGCTGCCAAATCGCCGCCGCCGCAGCCGCTGCCGCCGCAGCCGCTGCCGCCACCGCCGCCCGCCGTCCACCGCCGCCGCCGCCGCAGCCGCCGCAGCCGCCGCCTCCGCCGCAGCCGCCGCAGCCGCCGCCGCCGCCGCCAAGTGTACTTTGTATTGTTTTTGACAAGGATGGTGTGGGGGGCCGCATCGGGTTGGCTGCGCATGCTCCGAATTTGGAGGCTGAGTGTGTGTTTGCATTGTTTTTTACAAGGGATGGTGGGGGGGGCCTCATGGTACCTGGTTGGCTACCAGTCGCCTGGGGGCGGGGGTGTTTATTAATAGGGAACAGTGATGGGGGGGGGGGTCACACCGTGCGGTCACACCCGGATGCGCGGGGAAGGAGGGTGGGGGGAGCGCCTGGGCAGCTCCCTTCGGGGGAGGGGAGCGGTCGCCACGCGGGGGGGAGCCAATCTGAGCAACGTCGTAGTTACTCGAAGGGAAGCCCCTTCCCTTGTATTCCCTTCCCTGGGGGGGCGGGGTCGGGTGGGGTGGAGGGGATGGGGGGGGGATCGCACCCGGATGTGCGGGGAAGGGGGGGGGCAGGAGCGCCCGGGCCCTCATGCTCGTCTTGGGCATGTGAGTGAGCGAGTCACGGTTGGGTCAGTGTTAGCAGCGGCTTCAGGTTTGACAGGTCTTCAGGTCAAAACGGAGTCATCTTCTGGGTTGCGTCCTGCCTCCACGTGCCCGCAGACGCCAGCACCGCCCTCAACAGTGGCAACTGTCTTGCCGATTGGGACCCCAACACCAACACCAACACCAACACACCAATACCAAGGCCAACACCAACACCAACACGCGGCAGACGGAAGATCAGCAGCACTCAGCACACCAGCACACCACAACAACCATCAACGGCAATCACCATCAACAACCATCAACAACACCTGGGATCCTTGGATCTGCTTTCTGCTCTGCGTGGCGTGTGCCACTGCGCTGCTTTGCTGCTGTCGTAACACATTTAGGCTCAAACCAAGGAGTTCACACTTTGCCTGGCTTGCCGTTTACCCTGATTGCGTCACCTGAGGATGTCAACAGCAGATTGTGACGATGTGAAAATGGAGTCTGGTGATGTTGCTGCGGCAACACCAGAAAAAGCCAAGGACGTCAACACACCAGGGAGCGCTGCGAGCCTTGGTAAGCACAGCGCGCCGTCAGACTCTCAGAAGAACGACTTAGCTTTCAGCGACGACGATGCTGGCCCTGGCGAGACTAGGAAGGATGCAGCCAAGGGCACAATCCGGGCGGCCTTGACTGAAACAGCCGATGCTTCTGATGTCGAGCCTCCTAAGAAACAGACGCGGAAGACTGCAACTCAAAAGACTTGCCCACTTCCGTCCTGTGATGAGGGGATTGAGGGAAACGAGAAGTTCTGCAAGAAGCACCACCAGATCTACGAATGCTTGGAGCGACGCGCGTTCAAGGCGGTCGACCACAAGAAGCCCGAGACAGAGACCGATGAATCAAAGTCCTTCAAGCAGATCTTCGGTTTCAAGCCAGGGAAGAAGGGTGGCGTGTCAATAGAGCCCGACTGGGAATTGGCTGATACGGTGACGACTGACATCCTCTCCAAGAGCCCAGACATAAATGAGTCTCTGGCCGCGAAGTCCACGAAGGCGCGTGGATCTGACGTCAGGCTTTCCAGCTACATCGAACGCAAGGGCACTGAGCGGAGCAACTCTGATTTGTCGTCCAGGCCCAAGTGGGACAAGCAGATCTTCGTCAAGAGAATGATGGCCCTTCGACCCTGGAACGAAGATAGGTGCAACAGAGAGTGGGCAGCCATCGAGCTGGATACGCCAGAGGAGCACAAGGACAACCGAGGCCCTCCAGAATGTCCGCTCCGCCTCCCGATTCCAGCGTGGATGGTGGGGGGAGACAAAGCTCGAGCAGAAGACGACGAACTACTTGGACGCCCGAGTTATCCGGGGTAACTCGGGTCTGGGGTAACTCGGGTTTGGATTCCCGAAAAACGAACCCGAGTTAGCCCTGACCCGAGTTACCCCTGATGATTCGGGGCCCTGGACGCCCGAATTATCCAGGGTAACTCGGGTCCGGGGTAACTCGGGTTTGGATTCCCGAAAAACGAACCCGAGTTAGCCCTGACCCGAGTTACCCCTGATGATTCGGGGCTCTGAACTACCACACTCAGGAGATTGCCACAACAGCGGCCAAAGGGAAAGCCATGTCCGCTTCAGACATCGACGAGGCGGTGAAGGACTGCACGAAGGGCTTCGCTCCGCCGGCGCAGGCCAGCACCTCAGCTGCAGTGCAAAGCGCATCGGCCGATGCCATCAATGCTACGGGTGACGGCGACCAGAAGGCGATGGAGGTGATGATGATTGGACGCCCGAGTTATCCGGGGTAACTCGGGTCCGGGGTAACTCGGGTTTGGGTTCCCGAAAAACGAGCCCGAAATAACCCTGACCCGGGTTGATGATTCGGGGCTCTGGACGCCCGAAATATCCGGGGTAACTCGGGTCCAGGATAATTCGGGTTCGGATTCCCGAAAAACGAACCCGAGTTATCCCTGACCCGAGTTACCCCTGATGATTCGGGGCTCTGAGATGACGCACGGGGTCAGACCACAAGCAGCAACGGACAAGACCAGCACTGGTGAGGCATCTCAAGGAAGTGATGGGTCGGCGCCAAAGGCGAAGCTCGCCGGGGGCCGCGGGCAGGCTGCAGTTGGCCAGGCCCGCTTCGACGTCGGCATCACCAGGCTCACGGTCGCAGAGACGCAGAAGAAGGCTTTGGGTCAAGAGGAGACCAAGCTGTTCAAAGCTTTGGCAGCAGCTGGCAAGACAAGCGCCACTTGCCCCAGCGCAGACAATGAGCAGATGTCGCTCTTGCGGGAACGGATTTTGCTTGGCAGCCTCGTCCTCGACAAGAAGTTCGACTACGATGAGAGCAGCAGCACCGTCACTGACTCCGACCTGGGGATGGACGAGCTGTTCACCAAGGACAAGCAAGCGTTCAAGGAAGAATGCATCAAGGAGGGGAAGACAGAGGACAACATCGAGTTCCCTGAGCACTTGTTGGACCTTGGCAAGTATCGCGACCACTAACTCCACTTGAAACTTCATGCAGCAGTCCTGTTGCCCGTTGACGACAGGGACCAGATCGTTCGTATGGCACGCGTGATGGAGCTCTCACAGCAGATCCGTACTGCGACCACCGCTAAGGAGATCGAGGGCACCGAAGCGAAGATCGAGGACTTCAAGATCAACCTTGAGCAGCTCCGCAAGGCCATCGTCGACATTGCCAAGGTTGCGAAGACATCCCACAGCACGGTCTCAAGGAAGGCGGCGGCCAAGCAGATGGAGCAGGAGAGCAAGGCCAGGGAGGATCAGCTGGCCGCAGCTTCAGCGGCCTCGGCGAGCTTGAGAAAGCAGATCACTTCGCTGAGGAGCTCGGAATTCCCAACTGCACCCGCCAATCAAGCCTATCCCTCGCCGCTCTCTTCAAACCTCAGCCCCAAGAGGGCAATGGAGAAGAGAGTGAGGAGGGAAGATGCTTGATTTACGGATGCAGTTTGGAGCTCCCCAAGGAGTCTTTCGTCTGGCGTCTTTGCGATCGACTTGTCTAGCCTTGGTTGTGAGGCGGTCAAAACTTACCATGATGAGGCGGCTTTCGAGAAACAGCTTGAGGGCTCGGAGTCGAAAGAGATGCTGGACATCCCCTTCAAGCTGCTGGCGAGCTCCGCCGGTGCTGCAGCCTGCGCGGCGCCAGAGATCAAAGCGGGCCTCGACAGGTACAAAGTGAAGTTCCCAGCTCAGGCGGGCCAGAGGGGGGACAAAGCTTCGGCGCCCGTGCAGGAATCGCATGGCCTCGCGCGAGTCGTGTCGATCTTCGAGAAGCTGGCGCCGTTGGCGCAGCGTGCGGACATCACGAAGCACCCCGTGGTGCAGGCGGCCACGGAGCGGGTCTGGTTCATCGGCTACCTCCCGACCTAATTACGTGGACATGAGTTTCGAGGCGGAGCTTTTAGGCTCTGTGAAGTACATCGTTGAGGGCAGCATGAAGGTGGTCTACTTCCACGGCGGCCAGCTCATGGATCAAGTTCCACACGTCCAGGGCACGACATTCCTCGAGCGGGCGACGACGCTCTTGAAAAGCATCGAGGCTGACAAGGCCAAGGAGTTCATTTCAGGGAAGGTGAACTGCTTCGTCACGACGATCAAGGCAGGCGAGATTATGTATGTGCCGCCTGGGTGGTTCGCGGCAGCTTCGTGCCTGCCGAGCGGACCAAAGACGGTGGGGTTCAAGAAGCTGGTCTTGTTGCAGCGCCGTCGAGCAATGAACGACCTGGAGAAGCTGCTCACGGATCAGTCGTTGAAAAACGACAGGGTGCAGGCGGCCTACGACATTCTCTACGCGGGCGCCGCTGGCGCCGCTGCCGCTCCCGCCTAGTCGCCTAGCCCTGGAGCAGAAGCGGGCAGGCCAGGCAGTGAGCGATGGCAAACATTCCTGCAATCCTGGGCTCTCGGCTCCTCTCCGTCATCCCTCCCCCCCCCCCCCCGGACTCCGAGCTCCTGGACTGAACTCCTCGGGGTCTGGGCCCCTTCTGGGCTCCGAACTCCTGGACCCCCGGACTCTGGAGTCCTCCGGGCTCTCCCTGGACTCAGGACTCGGGACTCCACTGACTCCTCTGCTGGATAACAGGCCGTTCGGGAGAATCGAAGCTCCCTCAAAGGTAGAACATGGAGGAGAGGCAAGAGGAAGAGGGGCATCAGGCATCATAGCAGCAACAATGGCAGCAAAGACGCAACAAGAGGAAGGAACAACTAAAAAGGAATAGGAGGAACCGCGAAAAGCGGAGGAACAGAAAAGGAGAAGACAGGAGAGCAATGAGAACACAGGAGAAGGATGGAGCGAAAGAGAGGAGGACCAGGAGGAGAGCCGAAACAGAAAGCAGAGAGGGGGAACTATGTTTCGTCGTCGTCCTCCTCCTCCTCCTCCTCCTCCTCCTCCTCCTCTGTCCTCGCTCTTCCTTCCTCCTCCTTCTTCTTCTCTCTTCTTTCCTTCTCCTCCTGCTGTTCCTCCTCCTCCCTCCTCCTTCCTGCCTCATTCCCCCGTCTTCTTCCCCTCCCCTTTCTCCTCCTGCATCCTCCTTCTGTCGCTGAGGCTGAGTGGCTCAGTCGGTATTAAGGTTGGCCGCGTGGGGAGCGAAATGCATGAGGGATGATGCGCGAGGAAAGAATGAGTCCCTGAGAAGCTCACATACGAGGCAACCGGTTCAGTGCCGAGCCTCTTGGCGGGGGGGCACGTGCGCGGGGCTCCAACAACGTTGGTGCAGGATTTGCCAGGAGGGGGGGGAGGAGAAGAGAAACAAAACGCGTGGCCCCCGGCGGCCCTCGGCCGCCGTCACCGGCTCAGATATTCAGACGCACGCGGCGCGCCTCGCACGCGGCCCGCAGCTCCGCCTTCGCCCCGTCGCCGATGTTGTTGACGCCCAGATACAGCTCCGTCAGGGCGGGCATCGAGGGCAGCACTGCGCCAATGGCCTTCACCCCCTCGCCGATGTCGTTGCCCTGCAAAATCAGCACCCTCAAGGCGGGCAGCGAGGGCAGCACGGCCGCAATGGCCTGGCCGCCCACCTCGCCCAGGGCATTGTTGTCCAGGACCAGGTGTTGCAGGGCGGTCAGCGAGGGCAACGCAGCCGCAAGTGCCTCGCCGCCCGCGGGGCCGATCTCGCAATCGCTCATGTTCAGCCTCTCCAGGCGGGCGCACAGGCGCAGGCAGCCGCCGAGGCCCGCCGCCTCGTCGGGGCTCAGGGGTCCTTTCATCCCGTCGAAGGCCAGCTCCGTCACGCTGCCCAATTGCACGCGGCTCATCCGGCGGAAGATCTGCTTCACCGTCTCGCGGTCCGAGCCATTCGTGAAGGTCTTGCCCTCGATGAGCCGGTCGAACTCGTCGGGGCCCACCGGCCACTTCCTGCCCGCCGCCCTGGCTCCCGCTCCCTGCCCCAGGTCGGCCACGGCGCTCCATTTCGCCACATGCCGATGCACATTCTTGATCTGCTCGGTGGAGCACCGCTCGTACGTCGTCCAGCCCGACTGGTCGTACCCGCACTCGCGCGTGCTGCCTCGGTCCTGGGGGTGCTGCGTCAGGAGGAAGACTGTGGTGCCCTGATGGGCATACCACAGATCCATGGTCTTGTGGAGCGCATGCTTGAACGCAGCTTTTTCGGCGGGCGTGCGCTTGGCCTTGTCCGCGGCGTCCTCGGCCTCTTTGTCGCTTTTACCCTCCTGCAGTGCCGCTTTCTTCGCTGCCTCGGCCTTGTCAGGGTCACCCTGCAGCAGCGAGGGCCAGTCCCAGAAGATCCCCATCTCGGTGAACCCCGGGAAGCCCAACCTGAGTGCGGCGTACTTGTGGCGCTCCTTCTCCAGAGTATCGATCACCAACTCCAGCTGTTTCCCCGTGGGGTCGGGGTGGTCTCGTGTATCCCAGCAGAAGGAGATGGTGATGATGGGTGCCACCTTGTCTCGGCCTCCTCGCCCGCCAGCTTCCCAGACTTGCCGGAGCTCCCCTGCAGGTACGAACGCCTCCTCGGGCAGCTCCTGTAGAGGCCTCCTAGATGGGCTCGGAGTAGATGGGGTCGGAGGATCGCGCCGCATCGGCGATACATCGGCGATGCATCGGCGATGCACTGGCGATGCACTGGCGATGCAACGTCGACGTCGGCGATGCATCGGCGACGTCCGCGTGAAGAAAATCGGGCTCCGCATCGAGCCGCATCGGCGATGCATCGGCGATGCGGCGCGATCCTCCGACCCCATCTGCTCCGACCCCGTCTAGGAGGCCTCGATCCTGGCGCCGCTTCAGCACCGTGCCGCGCTGCTGCAGCAGCCACGACATGCGGACCAGGCGCACGGGGTGCAGGCCCTGCACGGTGCACGCCAGCGCGTCGAACAGGCTCGCGGCGTCCGTGAACTGGCTGGGGTCGATGGGCTCCTCGTTGGCGTCCTCGGCGGGAGCCTGCGCCTCGGCGACGCCAACCGTTCCCAGCTGGCGGCCTCGGAGGCAGGAGCACAATCCCGCGAACGAGCTGACGGCGGACGTGCGCGGGGAAGCCGCCCGTGCGCCCGTCTCCCCGCTCTCGGAAGACGCGCTGGCGCCCCCGGTCTGCACACCTCCAACCAGAACGGAAGTTACGAACAGCGTGGACTCTGTCGTGATGTTGTAGTCGCCAAGTGCACGTCCATCTTCAAGCTGCCTTCCACTGTAGACGAGACGCTGCATCTCGCAAGGAATGCCTTCCTTGTGCCGAATGAGCGCCTTCACACTTTCAATGCGCTCTGTCGGCATCACTTTGTGCAACGTGATCGTCTCTCCAGCCAGGGTCTTGACGAAGATCTGGAGAGGCTGCTGGAAGGTCCTGTCCGTCTGCGCCACGTGGGCGCTGGCCTCGATCCTGACCTCGGCCGAGGCGGCGGAGCGGGACGGCATCTCAGGCGGCGTCCCCTCCCCCAGCCCGCCGCCGCACATGCCAGCCAGGGTGTGCAGCCTGCGCTCTGGCGAGCCGCAGAGGCGTGGCACCGCAGCCTCCGCCAAGCTGCCGCCCTCCTCCTTCAGGCCGTCGACCTGCGGGAGCTCATTCTTCAGCACCTGTGGGGCCGTCGCCGGTGCGCGGCGAGCGGGCTGGGCGCCCTGCGAGAGGATCACGGTGCACGCCGGGGCGTGGGGTCGCGTGAGGCTTCGCCGAGGGCGCTGCTTGAGCCAAGTCGCTCTCAACTGCAATGTTGGTCGACGAAAGCTCGCGACCAAAATCCGCCGACCCTTTTGGCGTATGAGGGGGGGGGTCTGCATGGGGAGGGGTCCTGGGCAGGGGGGGCAGGGGGGGGGGGGGGGGGGGGGGGGGGGGGGGGGCGGGGGGAGGGTCCTGAGGAAATCGTAACCCCTCCCTAGGGAGAATGCCATTCTGCCTTGGTTGGGGGTCCTCCTCCTCCTCCTCCTCCTCCTCCTCCTCATCCTCCTTCTCCTCCTCGTCATCGTCCTCGTTATTTTCCTTTTCGTCGTCCTCCTCCTCCTCTTCCTCTTTCCTCCTCCTGCTCATCCTCTTCTTCCTCCAAGTCCTCCTCCTCCTCCTCCTCCTCGTCCTCCGCCTCATCGTCCTCCGCCGACAGGCGCCAATACTTCATAGAACCACCGCTGTCAGCGTCGCTGGGTGGGTCGCCGCTGGCGGGTCGTCGGTGGGTCACGGGTGGGTCGTTGGCGAGAAGGGGGGGGGGGGGAGGGGGGGGGTCGCACCTGGATGCGCCGGGAAAGGGAGGGGGGCAGGAGCGCCTGGGCAGCTCCCTTCGGGAAAGGGGAGCGGCCGCGATGCGGGGGGGGGTGGGGGCCAATCTGAGCAACGTCGTAGTTGCTCAAAGGGAAGCCCCTGAGTCCGTCGCCGCCCCCCCCCCCCTTTCCCTGGGCCATCGTCCTCAAGCGCGCCAGCCAAAGCGAAATGCACCAGCCCATCCACAGCGATTTTTTTTTTCGCGGCTAATAGGGTCCACAAGGCCAGTTCGCCACGGCAACAGAAGGGTGAAACAAAGGGCGCGATCGCTTGCAGCGACGGGCCCGACGCACCGACTAAGCAGGCAGCAGCAGCCGCAGTAGAAGCAACATGATGTGAGAGAGTTGATGGCGCAGCCGTCTTGCATGTAAGTCTCACGTTGTACCATAACTTGCTCAGCTCACTTCTCGATTCTCTCGCGTCTTGGGTCCTCTGCGTCATCTCTCTCTGTCTCAGCTTTTGCCTTGCTGTTGCTAAGCTTGGCGTCATTTTAACAACGGTCCCGAAAGTAGCCGGAGTCATACTCTTGCTAGCGTGGATCTGCTCAGAGGAATAGTTCGTGCGCAAATGCCGTGCGTGCTGCGGCCCATTTAGCACCAAGCGGAGATGGCGTAAACCCCAGTAGCACACTCCACAATTGGCCGGGTGCTAGCAGATGTGGTGAAAACGCATGTCTGGTCTACCAACAAGCAGCGCTTTCACAGTTCCATATTGTTGGCGTGGAAGTATGAATTCCTATCACTACTACGTCCCCATCTATTTGTTCATCTACACTGACTCTGTCCCCAAGCTCGTCTGCCTCTTTATCCTTCTCCTGTTCAATTACCCCTTGGCATTCCTCACATGGCAGGCATGGAAGCCCGGTCACGTCGTGCGCAGGAAGTCTTTCCCTCCCTACCCCGCCACCTGCCTCTACATGCTCTGCAGTGTTTATCTGAACACGCTCTTATATCTGGTCTCTGTCAGTATTGTAGTATCACGCTGCATCAGACACGACCACCACAGCGCGTAAGATTGGCATACTGGTACTTAAATACAGCACGCGTGCAGTACGTGATCAACACTGGTTACAAACATCAGTTAATATTAGGTGCACCCTCGCATCGTGGCAGCAACACAAAAGTGAATCACAAGCTGTTCTGTCCCTCCTGGTCTTTACCGGCATCCCTATCGCATGCGAACGGATTTCAAAACAGCACGAGCGAAAACACTGGACGCGAGTACTTCTTCGATGTGCTTCGCCTCATCTCCAAATGTGCGTTCTACGATCTGACTTTCGAGGGGAGTCTTGGCCTCGGCATCTTACTGAAATGGTTCGTCTGGTCTGGGACCCTGCCTCCCAACCACATGCAGCATTATGCTACTCAGCGTTCTCCTGGGAATCTGGAGCCTGGTATGTGGGGCGTGCCAAGTGCACTCGTCCGCGCAGTCGCACCGTGCGCTCTGGGCTGCAGGGTCGTTCTTGGAAACACTTCCAGGCCACCTTCAGCGAGAAAGGAAACCAAGCTGGACGCCCGCGGTATCGTTCCTGGCGTTCATCTTCGTCCTGGTCGTTCGTTCTCGCACCCATGGTCTTCAGCACTGAGGCGAGAACTGCCGAGTACGAGTCCTTGGCAATTAGAGTACTGCGGCCCACAACCCAATGCGGAGCAGGACCAACTCAGCGAGGGCAGGGTCCGAAACCACGTCCGTTCCCGAGGTTCCGGAAGCGTCCCACTCTCGCAGACGAGTCTCGACTCAATTTGGTATGCCGTCTACGGGAAGATCAGGCGATGCGGAGCCGTCTCCCGTCTACTGATACCTCGTTTGCTGCTTTGCTGGGTTGGGCTCGTCAGCGCTACGATCTTTCCAGAGATGAAGTGGTGCAGCGTCTCTACCGCAGAGGCTACGAGCTCTGGCTGGCAACGCACTTGGGGGAGCGACACACCCGCCTGCGCTATCATGCCGCATGGCGTCATGTTTGGTTGGTCGAATATCTCCTATCTGTCTGGATTCTCTGCTCACGCCTCACGTATGAACGTGCTGTCATCGCAAGAAGAAAGATTGAACGATTCATGTCGTCGGGGGACCTTCTCCCGTCGAGCATCAAACTGTTCAGATTGCCGGATACCTCACACGCGTTCGTACAACATTGTCGTCGCACGCGTAACCACTACATACATTGGGTATGTAAAAAATGCGTTCTCCCAATGTTGCTCTCTACCTGCGTGCACAAACAGAAATATTGAGTGTGCGACCTCCTGAAGTTTCTGATCATATTCCGCAACAGCGGCAAGTATGTTGAGATTTCTCCCACACAGTTTGTCAATATCTGCTACATGCCCCTCGCTGCCAAGATTTCCTGTCACATGCCGTTGTTTGGCTGGATCAACACTGGGATGTTCCTGCCACCCTGCCTCTCTCCTTCGTCTTCTTCGATGTTTGCCGGCAACTTGCCTCGCACCATTCGTACCTGCAACTGCCGGGGCGCGTCGAGGCACATTGGTTGTTCGAGCATTGGGGCGACAGGTACGCATTTCATGTACTTTGGGTTGCTGGTCTGGAGCTGCACGCATGCCATATACGAGGATAAGGACCCGCGCAGACGTGTATGCATACCCCGTATTTGCTGCGGTTGGAAACTATGGGAGTGTTTTTGCGAAGACCCCGTACACTACGAGCACTGCCCGCACCTACGTGCTAAAGAAGTTGCCCGGCGTCTTCAAACACTGGTCGACATATACATCCCCAAAACGCACCGGAGGCCCGAAATCACACGCGTACATCATCTTCCGCATGCGTACCTTACCATCAAAGGCAAGTGCCTTGATCGCACGAGTGGCGCACTCAAGCGTACACACGCGCATGCACACCACAGAGAGATCGCCTCCACTTGCAAGAAGACTCAGCGCAGGTTCCTCTGGAAGGCTGCCCGCGCGCTAAGTTTGGCCAAGCAGCATTCTGGAGATAGTTCTTGGTCGCTCTGGGAACCTCGTCTCCTACCGAAAATGTTGGCGGAGCGTGTCCGTCGTCTTCGCACCAGTGGCCTTCACGTTTCGGTGCCCTTGTGGAAAACCAAACTCGTGTATATCTTGGGTTAAATGCGATGGCAGTCAATTGTTTCAAGATGCTGACGTCGATCGTGGTGTTCGTCGGTGTTCGTTGTTCCTGGACCGGGCCTTCAAACGGCATGGAAAAACAGCAGTGGCAGTCAAACGGGGTTCGAAGGCAAAAGGTTTCTTATGTCGTAGTGGAGATCACGTTCCCTCTGATCATGATGTATACACATTCGCTGATATTCGTAGGGCCCTCAAGTTCGCTTCCAAGGACATCCATTTCATGGTGGGCAAAGACATATTCTGCCGTAAGCGGGGTGGCCCATGGGTGGCAGCATGTCTGAGCCCGCCACCGTGGGCGACCTTGGAGAGAACGTCCATCGCTTACACACAGAAGCAGGGTATAGTGCCTCCATCGGTCTTGCATGCCCGGGGTTTTCGACAGCAGAGCTCATCCAAGGCATCTTATACGTCGACGTCAGTCTCGTATTTAGCATGTTCTTTTTGTTATGAGAGTTGCCTTGAACGTGCTATGCGTATGCTCTGGCCCCCGGACATCGGGGTCACGGTGGAGGGTCGGGGCCTCCCTCTCACATACCTCCAGGCGCACATCCGGCCGAAAGGCCTATCGCACGAGGTGCGCCCTTTCTCCCCGAACGCAGAGTTTGCCCGTGGACAGGCGGAACAACCCCAGTTGGCAAAATTTCCTCATTAGCCCTCCTCGTCTACCACACTCGGATTTCACCACGGAACGAGTTCTCAGTCACACCAGTGTGGCCGAAGGGGATCCGAGCCGTGCTCGAAATGCTTTCGGTGACCTTGTTTGTGAGATATTACTTTTGCAGTGGCCCCCGCAATGGCTTGCAAAGACGCGTCGCAGTATTCCTCGGAAGCATCGCTCAGAATTCTTGGCTGTCGTCAAAGTTTTTCGGCCGAATCCTGCCAAGACTATTTCCAGAGGGTTTGGGGGGGGCCCCTGCATGCAGATGGATCTTCACATTTCGTCCTCATACACCGTGTTCTCCACGAGACATGTACATGGATCTGCCGAGCAGCCTAAATATTCTTCATGCGCCGTTACGTATGCCCATCGTGTCTGCAGCCCATCTCGGCCCTCGCCGCGTGCACAACTCTCCTCCCCTGCCCTGGTGCTGTTCCATTGCGGGTCTCATGGGATCTTGGAACCGCTACAACCAGTACGGGCAGGGGGGCAACGGCAACGGCAAAGGCAAGGGCAAGTCCATGGGCTACACGCCGCATGGATCGCAGCAGCCTCTATGGATGGCTGACGGGCTCTCGGGCATCGATGACTTGAACCGCCACCTGTATGACTACGAGCAGGCTGAAGGCCATGGAGGAGCAAGAACGGTCCTTCGTGAAAAAGATCTCGCCAGGTGCGGAGGCAGCTGTGCGCAAGCTCCTGGGGATCAAGAGCAAGCATGACGAGAAAAGGAGGAAGAGCCACCGTGACGGCAAGCGTGCACCTTTCCGCTTCGTGAGGATGTCGAAGAGGCTTGCCATGTCTGAGGAGTCGGAGTCTGACGAGGATTCGGACAGTGACTGCGCCGGGTTTGGCCTCATGAAGCAGATGCTCCGCAATATCATGCAGAAGCAGACCACCCCCGAGGATGCGGTCACCAAGCGGGTGAGATCCCTGCAGACTGGGATGGGGAACCCGTCCGGAGCCCGCAAGTACACGGAGGAGGAGTTCGTCGAGAGACTCAAAGAAGTCGTCGCAGCCAAACATCGGGAGCGGCCAAGAGGGGGGTATCCAAGGGGGGGGGGTGCAAATCATGACCGGCGGCATGCGCGCGACCCAGCGGGGGGGCCAGGGACGTAATGTAATAAGAAAAGGCTCCATAAAATCTGGGGAAATATCCTGGCCCCCGCCATGATATCCACCCCCCCCTAGTCATCACCCCCCTCTTTTCCGCCCCCGAAAACAGGGCACCACGAAGAAGGGCCTCGACGACATCTTGGGCGCTGTCGTCGAGAACGCAGGCCTGGTCTGCGTCAGGGGCAAGTGGGAGTGGCCGTCGCGCCGCGCCATCGGGCGGCCCGCAGGGCCCGCGTGCCTTTTGGCCGTCCCCAGCCAGGATGAGGAGCCCGAGGATGCGGAAAGCACGGAAGCAAAAGTGCTGAAGCACGTAGCCAAAACCGTCTGCCCCGGCACTTCGCTGGAGGGCTGGCCGCAAGAGAGTGCCGGCTTCATCTCGCGCCTGGCCGGGGAAGCCGCGCAGGCGAAGTTGGACACGATCTTGAAGAAGAACAGCTTGAGCACGTCCATCGGGAAGACCAAAGCGAAGAAAATCGAGCAGCTCATCCAGCTCGTTACTGGCAAGGGCTCTGGCGCCATGGCCTAGAAGACAAACCAAACAAGACTACAGCACTACAATATCAAAATCGCCAACCATGACGATGCGCCGAGTGATTCAAATAACGTGCCTGATCGTTCTCCTATCAGGAATTCTACTCCTCGATGTCTGCTCGATGGGGGTCGAGCGGATCACACCGCTACGCAGATGCGCAAGTCTCGCCGCAGCCCTTGGACTATGCTGTGTAGCCCTTCAAGCTGCTGCGGTCGTTGTGGCGGGTACAGCAGCAGCAGCCGCAGTAGAAGCAACATTATGTGAGAGAGTTGATTGCACACCCGTCTTGCATGTCAATCTCTTGCTCAGCTCACTCCTCGTTTCTCTCGCGTCTTGGGTCCTCTGTGTCATCTCTCCCTGTCTCAGCTTTTGCCTTGCTGCTGCTAAGCTTGGCGTCATTTTAGCAACGGTCCCGAAAGTAGACGGAGTCATACTCTTGCTAGTGTGGATCTGCTCAGAGGAATAGTGCGCAAATGCCGTGCGTGCTGCAGCCCATTTAGCACCAAGCGGAGATGGCGTAAACCCCAATGGCACACTCCAAAGGCGGCCGGGTGCTAGCAGATGTGGTGAAAATACATGTCTGGTCTACCAACAAACAGAGGAGGAGGAGGAGGAGGAGGAGGAGGAGGAGGAGGAGGAGGAGGAGGAGGAGGAGGAGGAGGGCGAGGAGGAGGAGGAGGATTAAATCGCCTCCAAGTCTGCGAGCGGGCATGTAGGCCTCTGGGGCGTATAGGCCAGGTCACCTCCCAGCCCCAGCGCACACCTAGCTAGAGCTCGTTGTAAAGCGAGGCCAAGAATGCCCCACCACCGATGCTGCAATCCAAGTGCGGCCCCATGACGGACTCGCCTGTGCAAGTAAAGCTCATTCCCTTTGATCCCTTCCCCGCGGAGGGGGGGGTGCCCGGAAGGGGGTCCCAGGGAGGATCCTGGGTCGGAATACCACCCTCCCAGGGCCCATGGCCCGCCCGCTCCCTCACATTTCCGTCGAGGGCCGAGGCCTCCAGGGTCGGCGGCACCGGCCGTAAGGCCTTAGCAATACATGGATCGGGGGCGGCGTCCTCCCCAAAATGCGGCCAGTACCGCCTCGTTCGGCGGCGGAAATCTGCGGTTCCCCGTGGGAGCGGGGCCCGTCGCTAATCCACGTCTCCTTGATCCATGCTTGCGATCGCATGATTCTTGAGCTCCCGCAGAACCCTGGCGCGGACAAAGGGATCCCTATGCGGGCAATATTCATGTCCATATCCAGTGCCTCTTGGACTTTTTTGAAGCGGCGCCACAAGACCGAGGCGCACTGGATATGAACATCGAGCCTCTGGGGGGCAAATTTATCCATATCCGGTGCGCCTCGGGCTTCTTGGGAAGGGAGCCCGAAACTCCATACGGCAGTGGATATGGACAGAAGTATTGCCCGCACCCTAGACAACGCCTCCCTTTCTTGCCGCGCCGAGGCCCGCTCCCGCCCCCCCGCGCGGTGCTCGCGCAGCGGGGCACCTGCATATGCGACGCAGTTGCGGCGCCCCCCCCCCCCCGGAAAAAACCGCGCGCACGCGCGCGCGTCCAGTCGCCCAGCGAGGATCCTTTTCGCGGATCTGACTACCTACAAGACCACCCCAACCCAACCCGAAGACCCGAATTTGACCCCAGTTTCGGGTGGGGGGGGGTGCGGGTTCCATGTGTTTTTTTCAACGCTCCCCGACCCCCCCCCACTGGAAATGGAGGGCAGATTGAGAGCTTCGGGTTGGGTTTGGGTGGTTTGGTGGGTGGTGAAGATCGAGGCCACAACGTCGAAGCATCACTCGGAGATTAGGAAGGCACCAACTATACACCAGCACCGATCCTGGCCAGGATCACCCTGGGCCCAGGATCGGTGTATACGCCCTCCTGCCTTGCGCAGGAAGGCATAGACACCGATCCTGGGCCCGGGGTGATCCTGGGCCAGGATCGGTGTTGGTGCATAGTTGGTGCCCTCCGAGAGATCTCGCCGCCGAAGCGACGCTCGAGCCCTCCCCCCGCGCGCTCCAAAACGCTGTCAGCTCGCGCGGGGAGGCCGCCTGGCGCCGCGCGCCGACCCCCGCGCGGACACGGCAGCCGAGACCGTCGCCGCCGAGTGCGACGCGCGAGCTCTCCCCCTGCGCCCGCGAACTCCACCCAGTCGCGAGAGTAGGGGGCCACGTGCGAACGCGAGTGGGCCAGGCGTCTTGCCCTTGTCCCGTTCCGTCGCACTTATTCGCCTAAGTGCTCCCTTCGGGGATGCGACGTTCGTTGTCGCTCATGCACAGCTCCCACAGCTCCTCCTCCTCCTCCTCCTCCTCCTCCTCCTCCTCCTCCTCCTCCTCCTCCTCCTCCTCCTCCTCCTCCTCCTCCTCCACGCGCGAGGTCCCTCCCCGCGCGCTCGACCGCACCCCCGTCGTGCAAGGAGTCACCCGGGCGCCGCGCGCCCACCCCAACGAGACAGTCGCGTTCTGAGGGTACTCCAGATTTCGTAATAAAGGGCGGGGGGGTCTCATTTCGGGGGGGGGTCTCTTCCAGGCTATCTTGGAGGGCCTGGGGGGTCTGGGGACGATGTTTTGGAGGGTTCTCCCACGGGGGAGGTCTGAAATGGCTTGTCTTGGAGGGTCCAGACCCCCTTCCTTTTATTACGAAATCTGGAGTACCTCTACCCCCCACGATTTCTGAGGGGGAGGATGGGGTTCACTTCGCTCGGGAGCTCCCGAATGAAGTGAACCCCACCCCCTCCCCCTCAGAAATCGTGGGGGGCTAGGGGTAGGGTTCGCCTGTGGCCCCCGAGAGAGGAAGCTGCTTGGCGCCGCGCGCCGAAACCCGTGCGAGCGGCGCGCGCCGAGGCCGCCACCGACGCGACGCGCGGGTCCTGCCCCGCGCGCTCGAGCTGCCCAGTCGCGCGCGGAGTCCGCCGGGCGCCGCGCGCCCACTCTGGCGCGCGAACACTGCGCCCCAATAGGAAGGCACCAACTATACACCAACACCGATCCTGGCCAGGATCACCCTGGGCCCAGGATCGGTGTATACGCCCTCCTGCCCTGCGCAAGAAGGCATATACACCGATCCTGGGCCCAGGGTGATCCTGGGCCCAGGATCGGTGTTGGTGTATAGTTGGTGCCCTCCGAGAGATCTCGCCGCCGAAGCGACGCTCGAGCCCTCCCCCCGCGCGCTCCAAAACGCTGTCAGCTCGCGCGGGGAGGCCGCCTGGCGCCGCGCGCCGGAGCTTTCGCTGGGGCGCGCGAGCCCTTCCCGGCGCGAGCAGAGGCGCCGCGCGGTGGCGCGAGGAGGCTGCTCGGCGCCGCGAGCCGACCACTGAGCGCGAACATCGCGCGCCGAGGCCGCCGCCCACGCGACGCGCGAGGTCCCTCCCCGCGCGCTCGACCGCACTGAAGGGGCCCCTGGGACACACAAATAAATACACACAAATAAAAAGATTCCCCATTTTTTTTTACATATTTTCTGGGTTTTTGTCTTCCCCCCCCACTTCCCAATATGTTCCCATATTTTCCTGGGGATCGTCGATGACTTGTGTCTGTTTTTTTTTCCCCTCTTGACGCACCCCCGTCGTGCAAGGAGTCACCCGGGCGCCGCGCGCCCACCCCAACGAGACAGTCGCGCTCTGAGGGTACAGTCATCGGCCTGACCTAAGGAACGAGAAATAAGGAACGAAGCCCCTTCCTTCCAAGGGATAACGCACAGGGAACGATGAACCAATCATACATAACGCATAGGGAGCGAGAAATAACGCATGCAAGCCTAAGAAACGACCGAGCCCCTTTTGAAAAGTAAGCGCTCCTTATTCGAGCCGCTCACTGTATCCTCAGTGCGACGCAACGGCGCCACCGCGCGTGGCGCGACGCGCGCGCGGCACACAATCAGTCGCCAATCGCCTGCGCTACAGTCGAGGCGTTGACCTAAGGAACCCTAAATAAGTAACGAGGCCCCTATTTTCCATAAGTTAAACTTCGATTTCGTATCGAAAACCTAAGGAAAACCTGAGGCAAGCTGCGAAGCAATTAAGGAACACGGAGCCCCTCCCCAACGAAACGGGTTCCTTCTTCAAGGCCCCGACTGCACATCTGAATTTGCAGAGGGACGCCTCGATCGTCGCGAGGCCCCCGCGCGCCGTGAGCGCGCGCCCAATCGCGCAGCGAAGCGCGCTCTCCTGCGCGGAGCGACCCCCCGCGAACAAAAAAGCACCCACGCATTTTGAGACCGCCGCCGATGCGGCGCGCTAGTCCTTCCCCGCGCGCTCGAGTGTCGCCCGCTTGCGCGAGGAATCCGCTCTGCGCCTGGCGCACACCCACTCGCGAAAACTCATATTCCGCTGCCGATGTGGCGCATCTGCTCCACCGCGGATGGCGCGACGCGCACGACATGCGACCAATCGAGCAGCGACGCGCGAGATTTCAATCGCTGCGCGAGACCCGGTCGCACGGCGAGATGTTTGCGGGTGCGACGCATGTTGCTCTTCCCCTTTTAAGCAGGCGGCGTGGGGGTTGTGGCGAGGAAGGGTTTTACTCTCGGGCGCAGCCGAGGCAGTCGTGGGGGGGTCACGAGCATCGCGAACGCGCAAAAGGGCAGCCTACCCTCCCAATCATGCTGAGTGGGTTTGATGCGCGCGCGCGTTCCTTGTCAACACTCTCTCTCCCTCGTTCGCTCTCTTGTTCCCTCTCTTTCTCTCTCTCTCTCTCTCCCTCGTTCTCGCTCTCTCTCTCTCTCTCTCGCTTTCCCTCTCTCGCTCCCTCTCTGTCTTTCTCTCTCTCTCTCTCTCTCTCTTCCTCTGCCTCCTAGACTTTCCTTGAGGGCTTCCACAACGGATGGGGGAACACATCGTCCAATAGCTTGGTCAGGCTCTAGCAAAACATTTGGCCACAGAAGCATTTCAAGGAGCCAGGGGGCGACAGTGGCTCGCAGTAGGTATACCCGATCATGCACGTCGCGTGAAGCCAGCTGCACTGTCTGGTGTGGCGGCTGAAGGCTTGCCTGGCTGAGCAGCCAACGTGCTATCTGCGCGGAGGACTGACAACAGGACTTGCATGTGGCTCCCATAGTGTGGTGCCCGGAACGATTTTTGAATGTCGATTCCGAGCCATGGGTATCTGCATGCTGGCGGATTTCGCCATTGACTGTGGCACGACCGCTGGCTGAAATTGCGCCTGCTGGTGTACGCATGCTCCGACACTATGGCTGACCAACGGTGGCCCTCCACACGACATTGACTGAATAATTCGCATGGTCGAACCAGTCGGATCGAATCCCATCCGTGCGTGACGGGGGTCGGTCATGGAGGGTATCATCCACACAGCTGGTGCCCCGCGCATTTACCGGCACGCGTAATCGAATCGACCGAATCGTGCAAAGCCGTGGGACGTCTCTCGGATCCAACTAGCCCTCTGGACGCAGGTGGCGAAACGAGTTCGCACTTCTTTCTACCAAAACCACTTCTTCCCCTATTCGGGCACCCTGTCAACGAGCACCCAACAGGTGTTTTTCATTGTCCCCTATCAGCGAGCACCTCCTCTCCGAGGCGACCGGCAGCCAACCCGAATCCATCAGGGCATCCATGACACTCCCCCCGCCCACCATCCCTGTCAAGAAACAAGTATGAATCTCGGCACACATATATCTCTCTTTTTGGACAAGGACGGCGGGGGTGCCAGTGCCAGCATATCGCTCGCTGCGCGCAGGGCCACTATCACTGTCAACAAAGAGTTCACAAGTGCAACTTCGCAACTAAATTTGGGTCATGCGAGGCCTCCCCGCGATCACTGTTCTTTGGTTTTTGACAAAGACGGCGGGGGTGCTGTGCGCAGGCCAACCAGGCACAATGACGGCCACCACGCCGCGATTACGCTTGGTTTTCGACAAGGGTGGTGGGGGCCAGCATGTTTCCGGATGAGTACTGGCACGTGCGCGGGCGCACCTAGCACACCCTGCGCATGCCTTGAACGTGGCGCACCTGACGCGGCTGGAACATGCGGTGCAGATGGTGCACGTGTAGCACGTGGTGCATGTGACCAATCGTGCCTGACACGCTTGGGCCGCAGGGGTGCCTGGCGCACCTGGTGCACCTAGTGCGCGTGGCGCGCCTGGCACGCGTGGCGCACCTCGCTCCAGCGTCGCGCACGTGGGGTCTGTTTCGGTTCCCACTCGCTCTCCACCGAAAGAAGACCGCTGAACACGCCGAGGCTCGGGTACTACGTATGTGTTGGGAGCGTAGGTGGGAGTGAGCGAGACGGCTTGCGGGCGGGAAGGGTGACTTGATCACTCCCCCGAACGCCTTCCCTGGGGTTCGCCCCCCCCCCCCCCCCCCCCCCCCCCCCCCGTGGATCGGGGAGCGTAGCATCAGCATCAGCAGCATATGGGAGAGCATGCTGCGCATGGAATGAATTTGAGTTCCAGCACGCGTAGCAGTTAACCAAGTTCCCGTGGTGCTGCCCCTATGTCTGCACGCGTAGTTACAAGTTCCCGTGGTGCTGCCCCTAGCACGCTGGAGAGAGGAGGAGTGACGTAGTTTCTGGAAGATCTTTGTCCCACAAAGTGGGATAACGCATGTTGACCGTGGGCCGACTTTGGCCTTGGTTGGCACGATAGCTTGCACCGCCATGTGTCTCAAGATCTCTGGGGGCTCAGCGGCAACGCCGCCTCCAGGGATGGGTTGCAATGTATTTTGCACTCTAGGTCAGCAGCTTCAGGCCGATTTTCGCCGTAACGCTGCACTTTGGCTCAAGATGGAGCGGTCTGAGGAAAAACATCATTTGCCCGTCCCGGTGAGGAAGAGGGGTCAGTCTCAGCGGCGACGCAGGCTGCTCCTCCGACTCTCCATTTCTTGCAACACCCTCCTTAGGTTGAAACTCAGGATCCCTATAGACAGCAGCCTCCACCATGCTCTGCCCATACCCCCGGCAGAGGCCCATCGACTGTTGAGCTTGATAGCTCAGGGAACCCCACTCGACGACGTTGTCCACGAGGCTGAAGAGCAACAGTTTAGAAGATGGCATTTGATGAGTCGATCGTGCCCCATGCAGGGCCAGATGAGAGGAGAGCCCTGCAAAGCCCCCCACCCACCCCCGCGATGTGTCAGGCGGCACAAGACAGGGATAGTATTCATGATAGCCTCTGACATGCCTCCGAGAGGTCTGAATACGGCGACAAGGCAGCTTCAAGCGCTCTCGGAGCGCGCCAGCGTCGTTCCAAAGCCACAACAACACCAGTGCAATATGTAATGTATCCGCCTCCGATGGGGGCCCTTTTTGAGCCGTGAGGCCCAAGATCACCCCAAGAAGGCCCCGAGACACCCCCAAAGATCTCCAAGGGGGCGCCAAAACCTCTTAGCACAGCCCCAAGAAGGCCCCGAGACAGTCCCAAGAGGAGCCCTGCAGGGCTCCAAGAAATCCTAAGATAACACAACAAACCTCCATACGGCACTCACAACAAGGGATCCGCGAACGCTTCCTCCTCGTCCTCCTTCTCCTCCTCTCCTCGTCCTCCTCTTCCTCCTCCTCCGCCACCTCCTCCTCCTCGTCCTCCTCGTCCTTTTCAGCATCCACCCTTTCCCCCCACCAACTTCTCCCTCCTCCTCCGCCTCCTCCTGGTCCTCCTACTCATGCTGTTCCTCCCCGTTCACCTCCTCGTCCTCCACCCCTCATCCATTTGGACGCCCGACATGGGTACCGCAAAAATGGGTACGATGCCCAACAACAAATGTTGTCCCAAACCAACAGCGGCCGCTGTTGGACAGGCGGCCTTCTGTCTCGAACGGACACAGGCCGCGGCGGCGTGGACAGCGAATCCTGTTCAGAATGAACAGGAACTTCTGTTGGGCATCGTACCCATTCTGTCCGTGCGAGAGCAGCGCCTTGGCCCTGCCTCGCCCGCCGCAGAGCCTCGGCCCCAACGGGGGGCCCGTGAGGTGCCCGAGCGGCCCCGAGCGACTGGCCTCTGCCCGAGGCGGCCCCGAGGAGCGAATCGGGAACGGGAGCGGGCGCTCCCATCGCCAAATCTTTCCGTACCCATTCTTTCCGTGCCCATCTCGGGCGTCCACATCTCACCCAGGCAACTCTCACAGGCATCGTTGCACGGGCCGGTGGCGACACGCGAAGCGCACCTGGCTTCGCACGAGCCGTGGCGTGCCTTCCCCACCAGAGGGCCACTCGGAGCACGAGCTCCGCCCTTTGGAAGGCGGCGTCGAGCCCTGGCTGCCCCCGGGGTTCCAGCTCGCTCCCCGACCTCCAAAATCGCAGAAAAGCTGGCAACGACGACGACGACGGCGGCGGCGGCAGCGGCGATGGCAACCGAGACGACGGCGGCGGTGGCGACGGATACGACGGCGACGACGGCCTTCTTCGACGCGTGCCACGCGCCCATCACGTGGTGCGGCACCCCGTCGAGCACGAGGGCCACCTCTGAGTAGGAGCGCCGGGGCGAGAGGCCGTGCTGCGGAACCCCGCCCCTCCTCCCGCTCCACAGTCCCTCCACCCCCATGGCCAGATGTCTCCGCGTGCTCCTGCTCCTGCTGGCTGCTGCGCTTCCTCCTCCTCCTCCTCCTCCTCCTCCGCCTCCTCCTCCGCCTCATCACCCTTCTCCTCCCCCTCATGCTCCTCCTTCGGAAGCCGGTGATGGAGGGGGTGAGTGCCGACGATGATGTAATTACTGGGATAAACCACCTGCTAGAGCAGGCAAGCACGTGAGGCACTCAGGCGGCGGACCCGCCTCTGAGCGGGTCCCAGGCAGGCAGGCGTCTGGACGCAAGGTCGCCCTCATCCTCCGATAGACTACGAAGGAGCTCGGGGGGGCAAGCTGTAGAGCTGCATGCTTTCGGCGGCCGACGGACGTCATCCCGGAGAAGCAGCGACGACGACTGACGACGACGGCAAGAGCGACGATGGGGACGACGACGGCAAGAGCGACGCCAACGGCCACGACGACGACGACAGCATGCTGCAGCAAGTCCTCCTGGCCACCCAACGACAACGACGACAACGAAAGGCGGCGGTTAGGGCGACGACGGGGACGACGACGGCGACGTCGACGCCGACGGCAACGACGACGACGACGGCAAGTGGGGAAAGCAAAAAGCACCGATACCGCTACTCCCCAGACTTCTCCGGGAGTGCGTTCTCACCTGAACTTCGAGGCGAATCCAGCTAGGCGAAAACGAAGGAAGGGTAGTAGCATCGGTGCCTTTGACGACTTCGACGGCGTCGCCGCGATCGGCGCCACCGTCGCGCAGACTCGAGCGACAGCGACAGCGACGACGACGACGGCGAGGGCGACGACGGGGAAGACGACAGCGGTGTCAACGCCGACGGCCACGACGACGACGACGACGGCAAGGACGGCGACGACGACCGCGACGACGCCACGCCGGCGCGATCGGCGCCGCCGTCGCGCAGAACTCGAGCGGTCCGGCGCTGGCGCGCTGCTGGAAGCTCCACTGCAGCACCGGGCGGTCCTGGCAGGCGCCGGCGCCCCCGGCCGCCCGCGCCCGGCCCCTGTGCTGCCCGCTGCAGGCGGAAGGATGGCGGGGAGCCCAGGCAGGGCGTGCGCGCCAAGCCACGTGCACGAACGTGCCGCCGTCGTCGCCCCCGCCGCGGCTCTGGCCGTCGTGAGGCGTCGGCGCGCGCAAAGATTTGTCACACCGCGTCGATCGTTCAATCTTCAATCGATGGCGGCCCCGACCGTTTCAAAACGAGCTCTGTTGGGTCCCGTGGCTCTACCGAGTCCATTGGTGCGTCCGCGTCGCAGAATTCAACCTCGAACCCCTTCGCCAGCGTCGCTGGCGCGCCATCGCTGCATGGACCCACCGTATCTCTGTTTCGCTTTTGAGGGTGGTGGTGGTGGTAGTAGCGCCACATTCGGCGCGTTCCCCTCGACGCCAAATGCTCTATTGCACGGCTGTCAGGCTCGACAGCCATTTCACAAGTGAAGGACAGCGACTGGATGCATCAAATTCTGAACCACATGCAAAGAATTGCGCAAGATCTGTAGGGGGAGGAAGGACGTGATCTCTGTGCAGCGGTCAGCGACCTGACCCGATCTTACCTCCCGCGTGGCTCTGCCCTGCGCCCCCCGGACGGGCCAGGCCTCCTGGGGGGCGGCCTCCTGGAGGAGGAGGAGGAGGAGGAGGAGGAGGAGGAGGAGGAGGAGGAGGAGGAGGAGGAGGAGGAGGGTACGAAGGGGGAGGAAAGGAGGCGCCAGGAGGAAGGGAGAGGCAGGCACTGTGTGATTGTAGCCGCCTCCTCCAGGGGTGCCTTCGGTGGCCCCTCCTGCTGCTCAGGAGGGAAGGAGGTTTTTGCGCTCACGTAGGAGAAGCACAACTCCGAACAACCGGCGCCGAGACGCATGCGGGACGGAGTCAGGAAAGGGAGAACAGGATGAGCAGGAGGGGGACGTCCACGCCGGGGGGGGGGGGGACGCTAGGAGGGACGAGGAGGCATGAGGAGTGCCGAGGAGGAGGGATGATGTGGAGATGAGGCGGGCAAGGGAATGAGGACGAGGGAGGGGGAAGGAGGGAGGACGCAGGTGGAAGACGAGAGGGAAGATACTTACTGTGCACTCGGTGGTGCCACGGGTGCCATGCTACCGCCACAGGGGAGGATGAGGAGTGTGTGGGTGAAAGGGGGGATGGTGTGGGTGATAACGGTGTTAGATGTTACCGCTGCTGATTTAAATATTATAGAAACTTCCGAGGTTCTCGAATGAGTGCAAAGAGTGATCGGTTTGTCTACTAGTGGAAAGCGCGGTGGCTCCTGGAGGTGAGGGTCGGATGGAAAGAGCAGGATGAAAAGAGTGGAAGTGCAGGATGACAGAGGATTGGAGATGGGGGGGACGATGATGGTTCTTAATTGCCTGTTCCTCTTGCTGCGACCAGTCCACCTGGTTCTGCTGCTTCTGCTGCTGCTCTCCTCCTCCCTCTGCCAAGATCCACCCTGCTAGCTGTCCCCGCTCCTCGTACTGCTGCTGCTCCTCCCTTACCTCCTCCTCCTCCTCCTCCTCCTCGCTCTCCTCATCATTTTCCTCCTCATCCTGCTGCTTCTCCTCTTCTTCGCACGTAACTCTCCCCTCCTCCTCCTCCTCCTCCTCCTCCTCCTCCTCCTCCTCCTCGTCCTCCTCCTCGTCCTCCTCCTCTTCCTCGTCCTCCTCGTCGTCCTCCTCCTCCTCCTCCTCCTCCTCCTCCTCCTCCCCCGCCTCCTCCTCACCCCCTTCCTCCACGTCCCCCTCATCAAACTTCTCCTCCTTCTTCTCCTGCTCCTTCTCCTCTTTCTCCCCCTGCCCCTCTGACCCAGCAGAGGCTCTCCTCTTTCTCTTTTCCTCCTCCATCCCTTCCTTCTGGGGAAGTGCAATGGGAGTCAGTGAGGGAAGCCGCAAGAGGACATCATCTCTAGAAGACGGGGACGCAAGATGGGAAGGACCATACGGATGGGGAAGATGAACAGGGGAAACGGGACGACACGGCGGACGAGAAGGAGGAGGACGAGGAGGAGGAGGAGGCGGACGAGGAGGAAGAGGAGGATAAGGAAGAGCAGGATGAGGAGAACGAGGAGGAGGAAGGAGGACGTGGAGGCAATACACTGTAAACTATAAACCAGGTAACGAAGAAGACAAAGGGAATCTCCCCCTCCCCTTTAACCCCTCATCTTATCTTCTTATATATTCCTTCTTCGACCTCCTCTCCCATTCTTTTTCTTACATATTGCCCTCCTCTTCTCCAATCCTGCTTCTCCCCGTCTTCCTCTTAATCAAGTTGCCCATTCCTCCTCGTGCTCAAGACTCCTTTTTCCTGCTGCTTCCTCCCTGATGCCCATCCTCCCCCGCCTCCTCCTCCTCCTCCTCCACCTTCTCCTCTCCTCCTTCTCCTCCTCCTCCTCCTCCTCCTCGGCACTCCTCCTCCTCCTCTTCCTCCTCATCCTCCTCCACCTCCTCCCTTCCTCCCTCATCGTTCTCCGCATTCTCCTCATCCTCCTCCTCCTCGTGCTCCTCCTCCTCCTCGCTTTCCTCCTCTTCCCTTTCCTTCTCACGCTCCTCCCTCTCCTCTTTGCACATGGCTAACTATCCCCTCCTCCTTGTCCTCCTCCTCCTTTCAATCCTTCTCCTCCCACTCCACCTCCTTCTCCTCCTCCTCCTCCTCCTCCTCCTCCCTCCTCCTCCTCCTCCTCCTCCTCCTCCTCCTCCTCCTCCTCCTCCTCCTTATTATTTCCCTCCTCCTCCTCCTCCTATTCCCCTCGACCCCCGACGACGACGTCCAGCGTCCAAGTCCGACGGTAAAACGCTGACGACGACGGATACGTCGGGCGTTGATGGCGACGTCCGACGGGCGCCCCCGAAGAGCCGCGGCGGTCTGGGCCTGCGGGCCGCTGCAGGTCTTCGTACACTGCACGAACTCCTGGAGCAGGGAGATGGCGCCTTTGCCTGTCGTCGGTCCGGTGGGGCAGCGGGGGGGGGGAGCGGGGGAGGGGCACTTCTCGCCCACTCGGCTGGGGGACGTCGTCATCGTTGTCTGACATCGTCGGGGGGGTGGGAGGGGGCGTTTCTGGACCCCGCGGGGGGAGGACGTCGTCACCGTCGTGGTCGTGGCCCAGCCGAGCTCCAGCAAAGGTGCGAAGGCAGAGGCTTGTAATCGAAAGCGGCTCGAGGACCGCCGGCGAGAAGCATTGGCCAGAGACGAGGGCACAATACCGCCCAACCTTGCCACGCACACCTTTGGTCTCGCCAACAAGGGCTGACACACACTCAGGCAAACATCTGATCTAATCTGTTCGTTTCCATGTTGCCGTGCGCTTGGTCGAAAGCGGCAGCGAGGGCGCGGCAAAACGGAAGAGGGTGGCGTCCAGCCGAGTGAGGTTCGCCGAAACCTCCTCCCGCGGCTACACCTTGAATGAAGGCATGCCTGGGACCAGGACGCGATCGCAGCTTGCCACAACACCTGCACGCGGGCTGTTTAAGGGGGAAGCGGTCACCGCAAATACCTGTGGGAATTTTCCATGGAGTCCCTCATTTGCACAGATCGGCGATGATGTATTCAGACGTTGTCCTAGCCAACGCTTCCTGCAACTGGGGCAACAACCACAGCGCGAGCTGGCCGGGCTCTCAATTTTATCGCGCAACTCCTGTAGATGCATCAGCTCAAAGTGCTGGAAGTAGCAGCGGCCAGAACACGACCGAGCCTCACTGCCTCCAAATTATCCAGGTGGCAATGCTCGGGGAGCGTGCGCAGCTGCTGGCCACTCCTGAAACGAGAAAGCAAACCAGGATTGGGGGATCGAGATCGCGGGACTAACTAGATCCTTCACGCAGGCGCGCCCAGAGGTAGTTCTGGGACTAGCTGGCCCATTCGGAAGAATTCTGGAATACGCTACAACGTTTCGGAGGAGACGGGAGAATTACATGGAAAAGTCTGGCACTCCCTTAGCAGCGCGCGCCCAGGGTGGCGCAAGCCGCCCGACGCCCGACAACGACTGCCACGACGACCAAGACGACGACGACAACCGCGACGACAATGACCATGACCGCGACCGCAACCCCTACCGCGACGACGACGGCGACGACCACGACCACGACGACCGCGACGACGACGACCACGACGACGAAAACGACGACGACGACAACGACGACGACGTCCGCGACCGCGACCACGACTGCCACCACGACGACGACGACCACGACGACCGCGACGACCGCGAAATTCGAGATTGACGACAACGACCACCACCACCACCACGTCGACGACGACGACCACGACGACCGCGACGACCATGATCATGACCGCGCCCGCGGCGACGACCACGACGACGACGATGACGACGGCGACGACGACGACGACGACCATGACATCGACGACGTGAAGACACGGGGCCAGGGGAGGGGAAGGAGACGATAGGAGAGGCAGAGAAACCCGAATGACCCGTGGCTGAAAAGCCATCGCCGCATGAACCGCCGGGCCGAGTCTCAACGGAGAGGACCGCGCAACATAGCGCAGGAACAGCGCGCCGAGTGTCCTCCTTGTCGCGTGCGTCCTCGTCGTCGTCAACCTCCCCATCCTCATCCTCTCCCTTCTGTTCCCCTTCTTCCGTCTGTCCATCATCGTCGTGAGTATACGGGCGATGCTGATGGGGATGGTTCTCCTCATCCACCTCTTCGTTCACGTCCTCCGTATTCTTCTCCACACATTCGCGCCGCCAAATGAGTGCATAGGTACCGCGCACGATCCCGTCGCTTGCGTGACCACACATAACGTTTGCAGTTATCATGCGAGATGAAATAAAAATCGAAACATGAGGGCGACGGACGTGTCACTATCTGGAAAAGCTTGGCGACATCTGAAAAAACAGGGCAGGATCTGGACGAAGGCGATCTGGAGGAATTGGGCGGAATCTACACGAATTCGGCAATAGCTGGACGGATCTGTACGGATGTGGCAGAATCTGGACGCCAGCGATCTGGGGGAATCTGGCACAGAATCAGGGCGAATGCGCGAGAAATCTGGAGGACCCTGAAGAATCCGAAGGAATCTGGACGGACCTGGCCAAATCGGAAGGAATTTGGAAGCCCGCGACCTGGCCGATTCTGCCATAATCTGGATGAAATCCAGGGGGGGGGGTCTGGAAACATCTGGGGAGGAAGAGGGATCGGCCTGGAATAATCCACGGGGAGAGGGAGGAGCGTGAAAGTTTTTGGGGAGGGAGGGGCACGCGGACAACGGAAGACGAATTCCAGGAGTGATGCGAAGGGAGTGACACTGGAAGGAGGAAGGGCGAGGGAAGAAGGGGAATCTTGCGGGGCCATTCGGCTGCGAGGCTTAGGCTTGCTCCCCGCGCCAGTTGCAGTTTCAACTCTCCAATGTTACAGTCTTGTTTTTCTTCCTATTGTACACTGTTTGTTTAAATCCGCGCGAGGGGGGGGGCCAAACCAGCAATTTACCACGCCCGAATCGCGCTCTCTGAATTCATGGGTGGGCGTGGGACACGTGCAAATACATGATCGCGCCCCCGAGGCCATAATCCCGTGTAGATTGAACAATAGTCGCGTCCCCGAGGCCATTCACCCTCGCAAATTACGCAAGTGTTGCGTCCCCGAGGCAACAAACACGCGTGAATGACACAAGGCTCGCGTCCCCGAGGCCATGAACCCTTGCATATTACGCCGCGTTCACTCTGCCGAAGCCACACAAGCTCCAATGCGCCGGAAGATGGTTCCAAGACGGCCCAAAAACGCCCCAGGAGGCCCCAAGAGCGCTCCAAGAGGCCCCCCGAGAGAGCCGCAAGAGGCCAACATCGCAGATTTTACAGCTGTTTTTTTGAAACAGTTGGCCTTCTTGCAGTTTCGGCTTTCCGACGCTCCAAGTCGGCTCAAGAAGCTCCCAAGACCGCCCTAAGACAGCCCAAGAGCCAAGACGGCCCACGAGGGCTCCAAGATTGCCCAAGAAGCGCTCAATATGGCCCAAGAGGGCCCCAAGACGGCTCCAAGAGGGGACCACGAACCGACATTTCTTAAATTTGCGCCCCGGGATTCCCCCAGGAAGCCTCAAGAGGCCGCCAAAAGTCCCCGAGAGGCCCCAAGAGGCGCCCAAGACGCGCCCAAGAGGCCTCCAAGATCCCCACAAGATGCCCCGCGAGACCCCCAGAGGCCCTCATGAGGCGCCCAAGCCGCCTCCCTGAGGCCCCAGAGAGGCTCCCCACGACACCCAAACACATATACAAGTGGCTTCATATCCACAGCCCAGGCACGGTGGCGGGATGGGCCGAAGGCCACCAGGATCCGCCGCCCCGTGTCGATTCATCGCAGGGGTGCCTGGCGTGCTAGATCCTCTCGGTTTTGGTTTTGGTTCTTTTTCCAGAAGAACTCTCCCAGTGGGTTTCGGCCCGTCCCGCCGGGGTCCCGGGATTTTTTTCCACGGACCTCCATTCCCTACTTTGCTGCCCAAGACGGCTCCAAGATGGCCTCCAAGATGGCCAAGATGGCCTCCAAGATGGCCTCCAAGTCCGCCCAAGATGGTCCAAGGCGGCCTCCAAGACGGCCCAAGAGAGTCCAAGATGGCCCAAGACGGCCCAAGAGGCCCCCCAGAGGCCTCCCAGACGGCCCAAGAGGCCTCCAAGAGGTCCTCCAGGAGGGCCCGAAGAGGCCAAAATCATTGATTTTCCCTAAGTTTTTGAAGGATTTTGGAGTTTGCTTCTTCTCGGCATTCCGACGGCTCAAGACGGCCCAAGAGCCCCCAAGATCGCCCAAAAGGCCCCCAAGAGGGCCCCATGACGGCCCAAATGGCCTCCAAGATGGCCCCAAGACGGCCCCAAGAGACCTCCAACAAGCCCAAGATGGCCTCCAAGACGCCCAAGATGGCCTCCAAGACGGCCCCGAAGCGCCCCAAGAGGGTCCCCCGTTGGCCCAGAAAGGCCCCCGAGACTGCTCCCGACGGCGTCAGACGTGCCAGGAACCCACCAAGATGGCCGAAGTTGGCTCGAAGCTGGCCCAAAAGGGCCCAAGAGGCCCCCAAGAGGGCCTCCAGGAAGGCCAGAAGAGGCCAAAAACATTGATCTTCCTTAGGTTTTTGACGGATTTTGACATTTTCTTATTTTCGGCCTTCCGACGGCCCGAGACGGCCCAAGAGCCCGCAAAGATCGCCGAAAGATCGCCCAAGAGGCCTCCAAGACGGCCAAGATGACCTTCAAGATGCCCACGTGTTCCCCGAAGGCTTTCCAAACCGATTCGGGGAACAAATGGTCCGATGGCCTGGCAGGTCTGGACGTTCGGCCACATAGGCGCTTCCACAAAGGCAGGGGGCGGCGGTGATTCGCCGTAGGCGTCTTCGATCCGCCGCCCCCTTTTGATTTATCAAAGGGGTGCCTGGCGTGCCAGACCATATGAATCTTGGTTTTGGTTCTTTTTCCAAAAGAACTCCCCCTGGGGCTCCGGCGCGTCCCGCCGGGGTCCCGGGAGGATTGCCAAGGACCTCAATTCCCCAATTTCCTGCCCCGGACGGCTCCAAGATGGCCTCCAAGATGCCTCCAAGACGGCCAGGATGGCCTCCAAGACGGCTAAAATGGCTTTAAGATGCCTCCAAGACGGGCCAAGATGTACCCAAGACGGCCTAAGATAGCCTCAAGATGGCCCAAGGCGGCCCAAGGGGCCCCTGAGAGGCCTCAAGGACAGCCCAAGAGCCTGTCGAGAGGTTCTGCAGGAGGGCCCGAGGAGGCCAACATCATTGATTTTCTTAAGGTTTTTGAAGGATTTTGGAATTTGCTTCTTCTCGGTATTCCGACGACTCAAGACGGCCCAAGAGGCCCCCAAGATCGCCCAAGAGGCCCCCAAGAGGGCCCCATGACGGCCCAAGTGGCCTCCAAGATGGCCCCAAGAGGGCCCCAAAACGGCCCAAGAGGCCTCCAACACGCCCAAGATGGCCTCCAAGACGCCCAAGATCGCCTCCAAGACGGTCCCGAAGCGCCCCAAGACCCCGTTGGCCCAGAAAGGCCCCCAAGACGGCTCCCGACGGCGTCAGACGCGCCAGGAACCCACCAAGATGGCTGAAGTTGGCTCGAAGCTGGCCCAAAAGGGCCCCAGAGGCCCCCAAGAGGGTCCCCAGGAAGGCCAGAAGAGGCCAAAAACATTGATCTTCCTGAGGTTTTTGACGGATTTTGACATTTGCTTCTTTTCGGCCGTCCGACGGCCCGAGACGGCCCAAGAGCCCCCAAAGATCACCGAAAGGTCGCCCAAGAGGCCTCCAAGATGGCCAAGACGGCACAGGAGGCCTTCAAGACGCCCAAGATGGCCTCCAAGACGGCCCTGGAGCATTCCAAGAGGGCCCCAAGTCGGCCCATAGAAGCCCCCCAAACGGCTTCCGACGGCGTCAGACGGACCAGGAGCCCACCAAGACGGCCGAACATGGCCCTATGATGGCCCAAGACGGCCCAAGAGGCCTCCAAGAGGGCCTCCAGGAAGGCCCGAAAAGGCAACAATCATTGATGTCCTATGTGTTCTTGAAGGATTGTGGCATTCGCTTTTCTTCTGCCTTCCGACGGCCCGAGACGGCCCAAATGCCCTCAAAGATCGCCCAAGAGGCCCAAGACACGGCCCCAAGAGGCCCCCAAGACGGCCCAAGAGGTCTCCAAGACGCTCAAGATGGCCTCCAAGACGGCCCAAGAGCCCTCCAAGACGTCCTCCAAGAAGGCCCGAAAGGGTCAAAATGGCATCCAGACGGCCAAGATGACCTTCATGATGCCCACGTGTTCCCCGAAGGCTTTCCAAACCGATTCGGGGAACACATGGTCCGATAGCTTGGCAGGTCTGGCCTCAACGTTCGGCCACATAGGCGCTTCCAAAAAGGTAGGGGGCGGCGGTGATTCGCCGTAAGCGTCTTCGATCCGCCGTCCCCAGTCGATTCATCACAGGGGCGCCTGGCGTGCTAGACCTTCTCGGTAGAACCCCCCCTGGGGCTTCGGCCCGTCCCACCAAGGTCCCGGGAGATTGCCGAAAACCCGGTTACAAATGTTTTTTCTGCTCCAGACGGCTCCAAGACGGCCCAAGATGGTCTCCAAGAGGCATACAAGATGGCCAAGATGGCTTGCAAGACGGCTAAGATGGCTCCAATATGCCTCCAAGACGAGCCAAGATGCACTCAACACTGCCTAAGATAGCCTCAACATGGCCCCAAACGGCCCAAGAGGCCTCCAAAACGGCCCAAGAGGCCTCCAAGAGGTCCACCAGGAAAGCCCGAAGAGGCCAAACTCATTCCCAACCAACCTGTGTTGTTGGGTCCTCGTTTTGAAGAGACGGTCCCCGCGTTCTCCTCCTCCACCTCCTCCTCCTCCTCCTCCTCCTCCTCCTCCTCTTCTCTCCTCCTCCTCCCTCCTCCCCCTCTTCCTTGCGTTTCACCCACCCAGTACAGCGCTTCGTAGCCCCATAGGGAGCTCCAGCGAAGGCCCCAGTGCCACCGTCCACATGCGTCCCCCCCACTCAGTACAGCGTTTCGTGGCCCCATAGGGAGCTCCACCGAAGGCCCCAGTGCCACCGTCCACATGCGTCCCCCCCACTCAGTACAGCGTTTCGTGGCCCCATAGGGAGCTCCACCGAAGGCCCCAGTGCCACCGTCCACATGCGTCCCCCCCACTCAGTACAGCGTTTCGTGGCCCCATAGGGAGCTCCACCGAAGGCCCCAGTGCCACCGTCCACATGCGTCCCCCCCACTCAGTACAGCGTTCGTGGCCCATAGGGAGCTCCACCGAAGCGCTTCCAGTGCCACCGTCCATAGGGAGCTCCATGCGGCCCCACTCAATACAGCGCTTCGTGGCCCCATAGGGAGCTCCACCGAAGGCCCCAGTGCCACCGTCCACATGCGCCCCCCCCCACTCAGTACAGCGTTTCGTGGCCCCATAGGGAGCTCCACCGAAGGCCCCAGTGCCACCGTCCACATGCGTCCCCCCCACTCTGTACAGCGTTTCGTGGCCCCATAGGGAGCTCCACCGAAGGCCCCAGTGCCACCGTCCACATGCGCCCCCCCACTCAGTACAGCGCTTCGTGGCCCCATAAGGAGCTCCACCGAAGGCCCCAGTGCCACCGTCCACATGCGTCCCCCCCCACTCAGTACAGCGCTTCGTGGCCCCATAGGGAGCTCCACCGAAGGCCCCAGTGCCACCGTCCACATGCGTCCCCCCAACTCAGTACAGCGTTTCGTGGCCCCATAGGGAGCCCACCGAAGGTCCAGTGCTACCGTCCACATGCGTCCCCCCACTCAGTACAGCGTTGCGTGGCCCCACAGGGATCTCCACGAAGGCCCCAGTGCCACCGTCCACGTGCGTCCCCCATGCGTCCCCCCTACCAGCGCTTCGTACAGGCTTTGTGGCCCCATAGGGAGCTCCACCGAAGGCCCCAGTGCCACCGTCCACACGCTTCCTCCCACTCAGTACAGCGCTTCGTGGCCCCATAAGGGAGCTCCACCGAAGGCCCCAGTGCCACCGTCCACATGCGCCCCCCCCCCCACTCGTCACAGCGTTTCGTGGCCCCATAGGGAGCTCCAGCAAAGGTCACAGCGCTACCGTCCACATGTGTCCCCCCCACTCAGTACAGCTTTTCGGGCCCCCCCCCACTCAGTACAGCGTTTCGGGGCCCCATAGGGAGCTCCACCGAAGGCCCCAGTGCCACCGTCCACATGCGTCCCCCCCACTCAGTGCAGCGCTTCGTGGCCCCATAGGGAGCTCCACCAAAGGCCACAGTGCCACCGTCCACATGCGTCCCCCCAGTCAGTACAGCGCTTCGTGGCCCCATAGGGAGCTCCACCGAAAGCCCCCAGTGCCACCGTCCACATGCGCCCCCCCCACTCAGTACAGCGCTTCGTGGCCCCATAGGGGGCTCCACCAAAGGCCACAGTGCCACCGTCCACATGCGTCCCTCCAGTCAGTACAGCGCTTCGTGGCCCCATAGGGAGCTCTACCGAAGGCCCCCAGTGCCACCGTCCACATGCGTCCCCCCCACTCAGTACAGCGCTTCGTGGCCCCATAGGGAGCTCCACCGAAGGTCACAGCGCTACGGTCCACATGCGTCCCCCCACTCAGTACAGCGCTTCGTGGCCCCATAGGGAGCTCCACCGAAGCCCCCAGTGGGACCGTCCGAGTGCGTCCTGAAACACCCAATTTGGCATCTTCGCCAACCCATTACAGCGTTTCGTGGCCCCACAGGGAGCTCCACCGAAGGCCCCAATGCCACCGTCCGCATGCGTCCCGCACACCCAGTGTGGCATTTTCACACACCCAGTGCTGCGTTTCGTGGCCCCACAGGGAGCTCCACCGAAGGCCCCAGCGGGACCGTCCACAAGCGTCCCGAAGCACCCATTGTGGCATTTTCACGCACCCAGTCCAGAATTTCGTGGCCTTGTAGGGAACTCCACCGAAGGCCCCAGTGCCACCGTCCGCATGCGTCCCCCCCACTCAGTACAGCGTTTCGTGGCCCCTTAGCGAGCTCCACCGAAGCCCCCAGTGGGACCGTCCGCATGCGCCTCGGAAGCCCAATTTGACATTTTCACCCACCCAATACAACGCTTCGTGGCCCCATAGGGAGTTCCACCGAAGCCTCCAGTGGGACCGTCCGCATGCGTCCCGGAAGCCCAATTTGGCATTTTCACTTACCCAGTACAACGTTTCGTGGCCCCATAGGGAGCTCCACCGAAGCCCCCAGTGGGACCGTCCGCATGCGCCCCGGAAACCTGACTTGACACACCACTCACCCAGAACAGCGTTCCCCCCCACCCAGTGCAACGCGTCGTGGCCCCATAGAGTTTCACCGAAGAAGATTTTCACAATTGCGGTACCCACAACTGCATCTGGTCGGGTCCTTCGCCAGGATAATTCATTCTCAAGGTTTTTTGTTCAACGATTTGGGCATGTGGGCCTTTTCGGCTTTCCAACGGCCCAAGACGGCCCAAGAGGCCCCCAATGTCGCCCCAAGATCGTTCCAGAGGCCTCCAAGACGCCCAAGATGGCTTCCCAGACGGCGCAAGATGGCCTCCAAGATGCCTCCAAGACGCCCAAGATGGCCTCCAAGACGGCCAAGATGGCCCAAGATGGCCTCAAAGATGCCTCCAAAGCGACCAAGATGGCCTCCAAGACGGCTGAGATGGCCCCAAGATGCCTCCAAGACGGCCCAAAATGTACCCTAGACGGCCTGAGATACCTGGAAGATTGCCCAAGAGGCCCCAAAGAGGCCTCCAAGACGGCCCAAGAGGTCTCCAAGAGGTTCTCCAGGACGACCCGACGAGGCACATTCATTGATTTGCCTTAGGTGTTTGACGGATTTGGGCATTTGCGCCTTTTCGGCTTTCCGACAGCCCCAGAGGGCCCAAGAGACCCCCAAGATCGCCCCGAGATCAACCAAGAGGCCTCCAAAATAGCCCCATGACGGCCCAAGACGTTTTTAAGACGGCCCCAAGAGAGCCCCAAGACGGCCCAAGAGGCATCCAAGACGCCCAGGATGGCCTCTACGACGGCCCTGGATTACCCCAAGAGGACCCCTGGTCGGCCCAGAGAGGCCCCCCAAACGGCTTCCGACGGCCTCAGACGGGCCAGGAACCCACCAGGATAGCCGAAGTTGGCTCGAAGCTGGCCCAAGACGGTCCAAGAGGCCTCCAAGAGGGCCCCCAGGAAGGCCAGAAGAGGCCAAAAAGAGTGATGTTCCGTAGGTTTTTGACGGATTTTGACGTTTGCTTCTTTTCGGCCTTCCGACGGCCCGAGACGGCCCAAGAGCCCCCAAAGATCGCCCACAGAGCGCCCAAGAGGCCTCCAAGATGGCCCCAGAACGGCCCAAGAGGCCCCCAATACGGCCCCAAGAGGCCCCCAAGACGGCCCAGGAGGCTTTTAAGACGCCCAAGATGGCCTCCTGGACGGCCCTGGAGCATTTCAAGAGGGCCCCAAGTCAGCTCAGAGAGGCCGCCCAAACGGCTTCCGACGGCGTCAGACGGGCCAGGAGCCCACCAAGACGGCCGAAGATGGCCCTAAGATGGCCCAAGACGGCCCAAGAGGCCTCCAAGAGGGCCTCCAGGAAAGCCCGAAAGAGGCCCAAATCATTGATTTCATATGTGTTCTTGAAGGATTGTGGCATTCGCTTTTTCTCTGCCTTCCGACGGCCCGAGACGGCCCCAAAAGACCGCTCAAGAGGCCCAATACGGCCCCAAGAGGCTCCCAAGACGGCCCAAGAGGCCTCCACGACGCTCAAGATGGCCTCCAAGACGGCCCAAGAGCCCTCCAAGACGTCCTCCAAGACGGCCCGAAAGGGTCAAAGTGGCCTCCAGGCGGCCAAGATGACCTTCAAGATGCCCACGTGTTCCCCGAAGGCTTTCCAAACCGATTCGGGGAACACATGGTCCAATAGCTTGGCAAGTCTGGCCTCAACGTTCGGCCACATAGGCGCTTCCAAACATGATCGACCCACGAACCCGGAAAGGAATATAGAAATGTAACGCATGGCAACGCTTTCAAAGACACCTGATTGGGTGAGGGGCAAGCGCATTGATTGTATCGATCTTGATGTACCGTGCCGAGGGCTGTGCTTTGCTGCACCGTGCTGAATTGCGATGTGCCATGCCGCGGTTGTGCTCTATAGCGTCGTGAATCGAGTCTTCCTTTGCATCCGAGTCCTGACCGAACTGATCTGGATCTTAGGCTCGAGCTGCTTGAACACATAGTATCTGCCGCAGAGCTAATTGACAGGGGGACATGCCAGGAGGACGCGCCGCGAAACGTCCCAAGGGACGCGCCAGGCTACGTGCCAGGGGACGTGCCATGGGGTCGCACCGTAGGACGTGCCAAGGGGACGCGCTACGGAACGTGCCAATGGATGTGCCACGGAATGTGCCAGGGGACGCGCCACGCAACGTGCCAGGGGGACGCGCCAAGGGACGCTCCACGGAACGTGCCAGGTTGCAATGCTGATTGTATCGATCTTGATGTACCGTGACGAGGGCTGTGCTGTGCTGCACCGTGCTGAAATGCGATGTGCCATGCCGCGGTTGTGCTCTATAGCGTCGTGGATCGAGCCTTCCTTTGCATCCGAGTCCTGACCGAACTGATCTGGATCTTAAGCTCGAGCTGCGTGAGCACATAGTATCTGCCGCAGAGCTAATTGACATGGGGGACATGACAGGAGGACGCGCCGCGGAACGTCTCAAGGGACGCGCCAGGCGACATGCCAGGGGACGTACCATGGGGACGCACCGCGGGACGTGCCAAGGGGACGCGCTACGGAACGTGCTAGGGACGAGCGTTTCACTCGAGACATCCTGTCAACATCCTCATTCTAGACATCCGCCTGAGCGACCTGGACACGTGAAAACAAACGTTTCGCTCATCACATCCTCAACACATTCTGATGCTAGGCATCCGCCTGGGCGAACTGGACACGTGAAAACAAGTAGCTCGCTCGAGACATACTTAACACATCTTCATGTGAGACGTCCGCCTGGGTGACCTGGGCACGTGAAAACAAGCGTTTCGCTCGAGACGATTTCAACACCTCCTCATTCTAGACATCCGCCTTGGCGACCTGTACACGTGAAAGCAAACGTCTCGCTCGAGACATCCTCAACACATCTTCATGTTAGACATCCGCCTGGGCGACCTGGACACGTGAAAACAAGCGTATCTCTCGAGACATTCTCAACACATTCTCATGCTAGGCATCCGCCTGGGCAACCTGGACACGTGCAAACAAGCATCTCGATCGAGACTTCCTCAACACCTCCTCATTCTAGACTTCCGCCTGAGCGACGAGGACGCGTGAAACCAAGCGTCTCGCTCGAGACATCCTCAACAAATCCTGGCGCTTGACCTCTGCCTGGGCAACCCGGAGGCGTGAAACCAAGCGTCTCGCTCGAGATATCCTCAAGACCTGGGCACGTGAAACCAAGCATTTCACTTGAGAGATCCTCTAAATTCTGGTCCCCAGGAGAGGACAATCTATAACACAAAACAAGCGTTTCGCTCGAGACATCCTCAACAAATTCTGAACAACAAGCGTTTCGCTCGAGACATCCTCAACATTTAATTCGCCGGCCCTCTTCCCACTCGTTATTTTTCGCAAAAGAAATCTGACCGGACAAGAACGGGAAGCGTCGCTTTAGTCCACCAAGCATGTGGAAAATGCTCTGTTGTTGTTATGCCGCGCAGGTATGCCGTGGCGCGCGTGTCGGCGTGCGTGCGGGGTGTGTTTCGCTGTGCTCCTGTGTGTTCTGCCGTGCTCCTGTTCTGCCGTGCTTCTGTGTTCTGCCGTGCCTCTGTGTGCTCTGTGTGTTCTGCCGTGTTCCTGTATCTGCCGTGCGGATCGTCGCGGTGGTCGTTTTGGCAGAGCTTCTGGGCGCACACGGCAGAAAAAGATCAGGAGCACGGCAGAATAGGCCCCAAGAGCGAAGGAGCACGGCAGAGAAAGACAAGGAACACGGCAGAATAGACCCCAAGAGCAAATGAGTACGGCAGAATACACCCCAAAAGCTAAGGAGCACGGCAGAAAATGACCAGGAGCACGGCAGAATAGACCTCAAGAGCTAAGGAGCAGGCAGAAAAAGACCAGGAGCACGGCAGATTAGGCCCCAAGAGCGAAGGAGCACGGCAGAAAAAGACCAGGAGCACGGCAGAATAGACCCCAGGAGCTAAGGAGCAGGGCTGGATATGCCTCAAGTGCGAAGGAGTACGGCAGAGAAAGACCAGGAGCACGGCAGGATAGACCCCAAAAGCTAAGGAGCACGGCAGAGAATGACCAGGAGCACGGCAGAATAGGCCCCAAGAGCGAAGGAGCACGGCAGAAAAAAAACAGAAGCACGCCAGAGTAGACCCCGAGAGCTGAAGGAGTGCGGGAAAATAGACCCCAAGAGCGAAGGAGCAAACCAGAAAAAGACGAGGAGCACAGCAGAATAGAACCCAAGAGACAAGGAACACGGCAGAATATGCCCCAAGTGCGAAGGAGCACGGCAGAAAAAAAACAGGAGCACGGCAGACAAAGACCAGGAGCACAGCAGAATAGGCCCCATGAGCGAAGGAGCACGTCGGAAACAAACCAGGAGCATGGCAGAATAGACTCCAAGAGCTGCCGAGCACGGCAGAAAAAGACCAGGAGCACGGCAGAATAGACCCCAAGAGCTAAGGAGCACGGCATAATAGACCCCGAGAGCGAAAAAGACGCCAGAAAAAAAGACTAGGAGCACGGCAGAAGATGCCCCAAGAGCTAAGGACGACGGCAGAAAAGACCGAAACCACAGCAGAAAAGGCCCGAGGAGCCAAGGAGTACGACAGAAAAGACCAGGAGCACGGCAGAATAGGCCCGAAGAGCGAAGGAGCAAACCAGAAACCGACGAGGAGCACGGCAGAATAGAACCCAAGAGACAAGGAGCACGGCAGAAGATGCCCCAAGTGCGAAGAAGCACGGCAGAAAATGACCAGGAGCACGGCAGAATAGACCCCCAGAGCTCAGGGGCACGGCAGAAAAAAAGACCATGACCACGGCATATTAGACCTCAAGAGCTAAGGAGCAGGCAGAAAAAAACAGACCAGGAGCACGGCAGAATAGGCCCCAAGAGCGAAGGAGCACGGCAGAAAAAGACCAGGAGCACGGCAGAATATACCCCATGAGCTAAGGAGCAGGGCTGGATATGCCTCAAGTGCGAAGGAGTACGACAGAGAAAGACCAAGAGCACGGCATAATAGACCCCAAAAGCTAAGGAGCACGGCAGAGAATGACCAGGAGCACGGCAGAATAGGCCCCAAGAGCGAAGGAGCACGGCAGAAAAAAAAACAGAAGCACGCCAGAGTAGACCCCGAGAGCTGAAGGAGTGCGGGAAAATAGACCCCAAGAGCGAAGGAGCAAACCAGAAAAAGACGAGGAGCACAGCAGAATAGAACCCAAGAGACAAGGAACACGGCAGAATATGCCCCAAGTGCGAAGGAGCACGGCAGAAAAAAAGCAGGAGCACGGCAGACAAAGACCAGGAGCACAGCAGAATAGGCCCCATGAGCGAAGGAGCACGTCGGAAACAAACCAGGAGCATGGCAGAATAGACTCCAAGAGCTGCCGAGCACGGCAGAAAAAAAAAAACCAGGAGCACGGCAGAATAGACCCCAAGAGCTAAGGAGCACGGCATAATAGGCCCCAAGATGCCCCAAGAGAAGCACGGCAGAAAATGGCCAGGAGCACGGCGTAAGGACGACGGCAGAAAAGACCAGGACCACAGCAGAAAAGGCCCGAGGAGCCAAGGAGTACGACAGAAAAGACCAGGAGCACGGCAGAATAGGCCCGAAGAGCGAAGGAGCAAACCAGAAAAAGACGAGGAGCACGGCAGAATAGAACCCAAGAGACAAGGAGCACGGCAGAAGATGCCCCAAGTGCGAAGAAGCACGGCAGAAAATGACCAGGAGCACGGCATAATAGACCCCCAGAGCTCAGGGGCACGGCAGAAAAAGACCAGGACCACAGCAGAATAGACCCCAGAGCTAAGGAGCACGGCAGAAAAAGACCAGGAGCACGGCAGGATAGGCCCCATGAGCGAAGGAGCACGGCAGAAAAAAAAACAAAGAGCACGGCAGAATAGACCCCAAGAGCTGAGGAGCACGGCAGAAAAGGCCCCAAGAGCGAAGGAGCATGACAGAAAAACAACAGGAGCACGGCAGAATAGACCCCAAGAGCTGAGGAGCACGGCAGAATAGGCGCCAGGAAAGAAGGAGCATTGCAAAACACGACCAGTGACCAGGAGCACGGCATAATAGACCGCGAGAGCTAAGGAGCACGGCAAGATAGATGCAAGATTACAGCATAATACGCCCCAAGGAAGAAGGAGTATGCAAGACAAACACAAGGAGCACGGCAGAATAAACCCCGAAAGCGAAGGAGCACCGCAGAATATGCTCCAAGAGCTAAGGAGCACGGCAGAAAACGACCAGGAGCAGAGCATCATAAGCCCCAAGAACAAATGATTGTGACATAAAATGGCCAGGAGCATGGCATAATAGGCCCGTAGAGCGAAGGAGGACGGCACAACAAAAAACGAGCATTGCAGAATAGACCCCGTGAGCGAAGGAGCACGGCAGAACTGCTCATTCTCTGCCTTGCTCTTTTTCCCGGAAAGGGCTTAAGCCCAGGGTTCTCTTTTAGTAGGTAAACCTGTCCCCCGGTGCCTGCTTGAAGGAGGCCGGCGAATTTTTTCCCTGATAAATAACGAGGTCGAAGGAGGCCGGCGAATTTTTCCCTGATAAATAACGAGCCCGCGAATTAAAATTTGAGGATGTCTCGAGCGAAACGCTTGTTTTTGAGCGCCCGCGAATTAAAATTTGAGGATGTCTCGAGCGAAACGCTTGTTTTTCAGAATTTGTCGAGGATGTCTCGAGCGAAACGCTTGTTTTTCAGAATTTGTTTTTTCTACCCCCTAGCACGACACCCCAGCACGACCACACCCCAGCAGGACCCCAGCACGACCACACCCCAGCACGACCACACCCCAGCACCAGCACGACCACACCCCAGCACGAACCGATCGATAAGTCACAGGGTTCGGACCACCCCAGCACGACCACACCCCAGCACGACCCCACTCCAGCACGACCCCACCCCAGCACGACCACGCCCCAGCACGACCACACCCCAACACGACCACACCCCAGCACGACCACACTCCAGCACGACCCCGACCCAGCACGACCCCACCCCAGCACGACCACACCCCAGCACGACCACACCCCAGAACGACCACACCCCAGCCCGACCCCACCCAAGCACGACCCCACCCCAGCACGACCACCCCCCAGCACGACCACACCCCAGCACGACCACACCCCAGCCGGACCCCACCCCAGCACGACCAACCCAGCAAAAGACCAACACCCCAGCACGACCACACCCAGCACGACCACACCCCACACGGAAAACCATACTCCAGCACGGACCACGCCCAGCACGACCACACCCAAGTCGAACCCCGTGGAAGTTTAGCGGGGTCTGATCGCACGGTGGCTCATAGCACGTCGTTATAGCAGCACAGATGGAATGCGAGAACATCGTTTAACTCCTTGTCATCTTGATGTGGACATGTTTACCAGTTTTTTTGGCATCTATTTAAAACATATTACGAATTATTTTTGACTTCTGAGGTGTCTTGTTTCGCGGGGTGATCTCGGTGGGACTGATTTCCGTGAGGTGTCGCCCAGTTGGATATCGTGAAAACGTGACCATGCTGCACATGTCTATATCCCTTTCCGGGTTCGTGGGTCCATCATGTTTCGCCAGCCATGCTGCGCCCGATGTTTTGAGGATGTATGCAGCGATAGCGCGATTATTAACACGAGAAGTAGTAAAAACGCCACTCCAAGATATCATTGTTGTTAGGATGTCTCAGGCGAGACGCTCGTTTTTGAACATCTGTCGAATTCGCGGCTTCTCATGTTTAACACACAACAGTGGGAATCAGTGAGGAAGTGGAGGCGTCCCACCAAGAACAATAACCCCACATCTAAGATGTGGGGAACCAATTGAATCGGGCATACAGGACTCGAGCTGCACTGCATGTGGCACCCCCATGCGACATCAACCCTGTAAATGGCCAGTGGCACCTGTGTGCGGGACATCGGGCAATGCCGCTGCTGCTTCTCAAGTTGTGTCTTGCCTTTGCCTGAGGGTGGGTCGTCACCCCGATAGAGAGCTGGGGTGATGCTATCTGGCCAGCCGCAGGCGCTCTGAATAAAGGGCAACTGCTACCTCCTGGGGGTGATGTGTTTCACTTCCGCCGGCTCGCTCTGCCCCCGCCAGCCTTTCCGCCGTCTTGTGCCGAGCAAGACCCGCCGACCCTTCGGTCCCTCGACGGCGAGGCCCTCCCTGGAACGCGCCACATCCGCCCGAGACTGGGCAGCTCGACTTGCTGCCTGCAGCGGGCTCGGTGCGCGACAAGCCTTTCGCCGCGGCCGGCGTGCAGCGGGGAGACCTTGGAGAACACCCGGCCACGGCAGCGCCAAAGGAGCGCCCGATCGGGGGCAGGAGTCGCGCTGGCCCGGCTTCCCCAGACGGGGACCCTGCGGCCCCCACGCCGCTCCCCCGCACAACAGAGCTCGACCCTCCCGATGCTGAGCGCGGACCGACCGTCCGGGCACTACCCTGTAGCACGAGGGGATGCTCCCGGAACCAACTTCAGAGAACATGGGCCCAGTGTATTGAAGCAGCACGGCCTCAGCCAGGAGCCCTCGGAGAAGATCTCTTGCAAGCCACAGCAGGTCCTCAGAAAACCCGTTCGCTACACTAGAAGCCCGCTGCTTGGCCATGGCCGTCCCGCCCGATGGCCTCCATCGGCCGCGGGCTCCGCGGCGCCCCGCGGCGGGCGCGAGTCCCACGCCGTCTTCGCGTGGAGCCCGCCCGCCTCCCCGCGCCCGTCCTGCGCGCGCCGCTGCTGCGTCAGCAGCGTGGGCGCCGCCGTGCGGGCCGCCTGGGCCGCCCCTCCCTAAAACGACGCGAAGATCGGGACAAAATCGGAGCGGGATAACTCGAAATCTCTGAGAATCGGCGGGTTTGGAGGACGTATTGGGCGCCGCGGCCGCTCTCAGAGCGCTCCGGAACGCTCTGAGAGCGCTCCGGAACGCTCTGGAGCGATTTATCCCGATCCTAGCCCTGTTTTAGATTTCGTAACCCCCCCCTTTCCCAATCCCCCCCTTTCGTTCGGCCCGAAACTCTCTCTGTCCGAGGGCGCCCCCCGACGCCCCGCGGGCGGGGCTCGGCCGGGGGCCGCGGCCGCGAGGAGGGCCCGCGCCCCCCGGCGCTGCCCGCGGCCACGGCGGCGCCGCAGACCGGGCTCCCCACCGACGACGAGCCCGACGGCCGACCGAGACCGCCGGGCCGCAGGCTGCCCGGAAGGGCGCCACGGCTCGGGCGAAGCTAGCTCCACGCGGATGAATCCCTACGGAGCGCTCGGTCTCCGCCTGGACCTCCCCTGATAGGATGCGAAGTCCGCGCGGAATGAATCCGCACGGAGTACTCGGTCTCCGTCTGGGCTGCATTACCGTCGGGGCGTTGACCTAAGGAACCCTAAATAAGGAACGAGGCCCCTTTTCTCCATAAATTAAACTTCGATTTCCCGTCGAAGACATAAGGAAACCCTGCGGCAAGCTGCGAAACACTTAAGGAACGCGGAGCCCCTCCCCAACCAAAAGGGTTCCTTCTTCAGGGCCCCGACTGTACCCTTCCTGGATTTAGCCTGTCCTGGGCGCAGCGACGCAACAGCGACGCAGCGGCCGACCGGGCCGAAGTAGGCCGAACGAAACCCACCGCGACGCCCGCCGAACCGGCCGAACCGCGGACGCCTCTGCTGCGCCTCTGCCTGTGGCCCCTCGGGGGCGGCGATGGCCCTGATCTTTCCCCCTCGCTCCGGGGTTGCGACAGGTGCTCCTGGCCCGTGGTGCCCCCAGCCTTTCGCTCACTCCTGGATAAGACGAAGCCAGGACGAGGATAACCTTGGGTGGGAGTAGATCGAGAATCTCTGAGATCCGGCGGCTCTGGAGGATGTCTCGGGCGCCGCGGCCTTCTCAGAGGGTTCCAGAACGCCTTGAGGTTATTCCAGAGCGCTTTGGAAAACATTTATCCTCGTCCTTAGTCCCATCCGGCTGGAGCCCCTGGGGCCCTCTGGGACTCGTGAGGGGTGCCCTGGAGGCCGTGGAGGCCTCCCTTGCGGAAGGGGTATCTTGCTGCTAGTGCTTGTCGCCCTTGGATTTGGGAGCCGACGGGCGCCTGAAACAATTTTCACTGGGGCCCGCCGCCTTCCCGCGAACCGCCCCAAGATGAAGCGTCGGGCAATTCGGGAATGGATGAAACGGGGCAGAATCGCGAGCACACCTGCACCAACCCCGCGCGATGCGCCAGAGCACATCACATCAAGCCCGTGCGACAAATTATCAGGGCCATCCCTACGGGGGTGCGAGCGGCGAAGCTGCCGCCACTTAGGCTGCTGGAGGGTCCAGCGGAGTGACTTGCTATGCACATTCAAATGAAACCTCGCCATCCCTGGATGGGGTGCGCACTGCGAAACCTTTGCTACCTTCGAAGGCTGGTGGGGGATCCAGCGGAGTGACGTTCTACGCGAACTCAGACTAGACCTTGCCATCCCTAGAGGGGTGCGAACTGATAGCATGTCGCCACATTCGAAGGCTGCTGGGGGACCCAATGGAACGACCGTCTACGCACATTCAGACTCGACCTCGCTATCCCGAGGGGGCTGCAAACTGCGGAAACGTCGCTACTATCGAACCGTCTCGCGGCTGCTGTCGCGTTAACTGTTCGGCCCCTCTTCCGTCCTTTTCCTGCCCCTCGTTCCCACCCCCATTTCCTCTTCGAGCCTGGGGCCTCAGTTCTCGTCCTTCTGTTGCTGTCCTTTCGTTCGTGCCACGCGCGCGCTTGCCATCTAGTCTGCGCTACTCATGGCAAATCCTGCGCTTTCGCTCGCCGTATTTTTCTGAACCAGCTTCAGCTTCCCTTGTGGCTTAGTGCAGGTGGGTTGGGAACGTAGCAGGGTCATGTTCAGTCCGCTGGTCCGAGGAATATCCACCCCCTTTTATGTTGGTGCACGCAAGATGTGACCCTGGGCAGGTGAACGCTTGTGTGCGGCTCTGGGATTAGATCGGGCATGTCCTCCAACAGGCGGACTTTGGAAGACAAATTAAGAATAGTGGAGCCATGGTGCAAAATAGTACATAACGGTAAGCGAACATCGTCTCCCGATTATTTGTATCTATTTCTGAATATTCCTCCTGTCGAAGGACGTGACCGACTTACCTTTGGGGGGCACCCGTGGGCCTCCACTCCGGCGAAGGGCCGCTCCTGGGTCGGGCGTATTCCCGAAGTTACAAGCAGATTTTGCAAGAAAAGCGACAAGTTACGCAGCACCCCGCAATTGCGGATAAGAGTAAGGGGGCGGGCGCGGGCGACGCGGGCGTCGTCGAGCCGGCGGACCTTGTGGCCCCCACCTTCCCTGTCGATGGCGCTGTCCTCCTCCTCCTCCTCCTCCTCCTCCTCCTCCTCCTCTTCCTCGTCCTCGTCCTCATCGTCATTGCCATCCTCCTCCTCCACCTCGTCCTCCTCCTCCTCTGCTTCCTCGTCCTCCCTCTCGCCCCCTCGTCCTTTCATCATCGTCCTCCCATTGTCGTCCTCCCCCTCATCGGCCTCCATCATCGTCATCCCATTGTCGTCCATCATCATCATCATCATCATCATCATCATCATCATCATCATCATCATCATCATCATCATCATCATCATCATCATCATCATCATCATCATCATCATCATCATCATCATCATCATCCCCCTCCTCCCCCTCCTCGTCCTCCTGCTCCTCCTCCTTTTCTTTCTCCACATTCTCTTTACATCCTCTCTTCTTCCGCGTTTTCCTCGTCCCCTGTTTACTCCTCCTGCCTCCCCCTCCTTTCCCAAGATAACTGCAACGCAATCCTTTTTTCCACTTCATGCTCCCCGCCTTCTTTGATTAAGGCAACTCGCCAGGGCAGAGTTGCTGGACGGGCTGGTGTGGATGCGCGGGGCTTGAAGAGGTCCTTGCGGGCTCAGGCGGCATGCAAAAATCCGCTGCCGCGCTTGTGCGGCATTGGTTTGTTCAGTGAACGTGGTTTAGGTCGCGGGTGGGTCGCGGGTTCTCCACCTCCACCTGGAAGGAATGCAAAAGCAGCCCGCCGCAGGCGCCAAAAAAAATGGTTTGTACACTGAACGTGGTTTGGGTCGCGGGTGGGGCGCGGGTTCTCCACCGGGAACGAATGCAAAAGATGCCCGCCGCAGGCGCCGAAAAATGCGGTTTGTACCCTGAACGTGGTCGCGGGTGGGCCGCGGGCTCTCCCCCTGAAACGGATGCAAAAGATGCCCGCCGCAGGCGCCGAAGAATGTGGTTTGTACCCTGAACGTGGTTTGGGTCGCGGGTTGGTCGCGAGTTGGTCACGGGGTGGGTCGCGGGCTCTCAACCTGGAAGGAATGCAACATGATGGACCCACGAACCCGGAAAGGGATATAGACATGTGCAGCATGGTCACGTTTTCACGATATCCAACTGGGCGACACCTCACGAAACATCCCACGAGACACCCCGCGAAACATCCCAGGAGACACCTCACGAAACAACCCACGAGACACCTCACGAAACATTCCACGAGACACCCCGTGAAACATTCCACGAGACACCCCACGAACAGGCAACCACTCAACCAGACACCCCACGAAACATTCCACGGGGGTGCGACTGGGTGTGGTCGTGCTGGGGTGTGGTCGTGCTGGAGTATGGTCGTGTTGGGGTGTGGTCGTGCTGGGGTGTGGTCGTGCTGGGGGGTGGTCGTGCCGTGCTGGGGTGTGTCGTGCTGGGGAGTGGTCGGCTGGGGTGGTCGTGCTGGGGGGTGGTCGTGCTGGGGGGTCGTGCTGGGGGTGGTCGTGCTGGGGGGGGTCGTGCTGTGGTCGTGCTGGGGCGTGGTCGTGCTGGGGCGTGGTCGTGCTGGGGTGTGGTCGTGCTGGGGAGGTCGTGCTGGGGTGTGGTCGTGCTGGGGTGTGTCTTGCTGGGGTGGGGTCGTGCTGGGGTGTGTCGTGCTGGGGTGTGGTCGTGCTGGGGTGTGTGTGGGGTCGTGCTGTGGTGCTGGGTCGTGCTGGGGTGTGGTCGTGCTGGGGTGTGGTCGTGCTGGGGTGTGGTCGTGCTGGGGTGTGGTCGTGCTGGGGCGTGGTCGTGCTGGTGTGGGGTCGTGCTGGGGTGGGGTCGTGCTGGGGTGTGGTCGTGCTGGGGTGGTCCGCACCCTGTGATTCATCGATCGGGTCGTGCTGGGGTGTGGTCGTGGTGGGGTGTGATCGTGGTGGGGTGTGGTCGTGTTGGGGTGTGGTCGTGCTGGGGTGTGGTCGTGCTGGGGTGTGGTCGTGCTAGGGTGTGGTCGTGCTGGGGCGTGGTCGTGTTGGGGTGTGGTCGTGCTGGGGTGTGGTCGTGCTGAGGTGTCCCGCACCCTGTGATTTATCGATCGGGATTTCAAAAACAAGCGTTTCGCCTGAGACATCCTCAAATTTTAATCCGCCGGCCTCCTTCGACCTCGATATTTATCAGGGAAAAAATCCGCCGGCCTCCTTCAAGTTGGCACCGGGGGACAGGTTTACCCACTAAAAGAGAACCCTGGGCCCCCGCCCTTTCCGGGAAACATGATGGACCCACGAACCCGGAAAGGGATATAGACATGTGGAGCATGGACACGTTTTCATGATACCCAACTGGGCAACACCTCACGAAACATCCCACGAGACACCTCACGAAACAGCCCACGAGACACCTCACGAACATTCCACGAGACACCTCACGAAACATTTCACGAGACACCCCGCGAAACATTCCACGAGACACCCCACGAAACATTCAACGACGACAGGCAACCACTCAACCAAGGCGGTGTGGTCGTGCTGGGGAGTGGTCGTGCTGGGGTGTGGTCGTGCTGGGGGGTGGTCGTGCTGGGGGGTGGTCGTGCTGGGGGGGTGGTCGTGCTGGGGGGTCGTGCTGGGGCGTGGTCGTGCTGGGGCGTGGTCGTGCTGGGGCGTGGTCGTGCTGGGGCGTGGTCGTGCTGTGGTGTGGTCGTGCTGGGGTGTGGTCGGCACCGTCTTTGAGTAAGGTCGTGCTGGGGGGCGGTCGTGCGGGGTGGGTCTGCTGGGGTGGGTCGTGGCTGGGGTTGTGATCGTGCTGGGGGTGGGGTCGTGCTGCCGGACATGGTATCCGTGCTGGGTTGTGGAGCCGTGCTAGGGTGGGGTCGTGCTGGGTGGGTCGTGCTGGGGAGTGGTCGTGCTGGGGTGTGGTCGTGCTGGGGTGGGGTCATGATGGGGCGTGGTTCGTGCTGGGGTGGGCGGGTCACGTGCGGGGTGGGGTCGGCTTGGGGGGGGGTTCGGATGGGGTGGCTCCGCACCCTAGGATTATCGATCGGGTCGTGTGGGGTTTGTGGTCGTGCTGGGGTTGGTCGTGCTGGGGGTGTCGTGCTGGGGTGGGTCGTTGCTGGGGTGTCGGTGTGGTCGTGCTGGGAAGTGGTCGTGCTGGGGTGTGGTCGTGCTGGGGGGTGGTCGTGCTGGGGGGTGGTCGTGCTGGGGGGATGGTCGTGCTTGGGGGTGGTCGTGCTGGGGCGTGGTCGTGCTGGGGCGTGGTCGTGCTGGGGCGTGGTCGTGCTGGGGTGTGGTCGTGCTGTGGTGAGGTCGTGCTGGGGTGTGGTCGTGCTGGGGTGTGGTCTTGCTGTGGTAGGGTCGTGCTGGGGTCGGGTCGTGCTGGGGTGTGGTCGTGCTGGGGTATGGTCGTGCTGGGGTGGGGTCGTGCTGGGGTGGGGTCGTGCTGGGGTGTGGTCGTGCTGGGGTGTGGTCGTGCTGGGGTATGGTCGTGCTAGGGTGGGGTCGTGCATTTCGCTCGAGACATCCTGCCAAAATTCCAGGAAATCGCACAAAAACAAACGAATTAGTCGAGACATCCTCGGAATTCCTGCGCGAGGAGCGCTTTTCCGTGTCGCGGTCGGCTCTGCAAAACAAGCGTTTCGCTCGAGACATCCTCGGCAAACTCTGCGGAGCAAGCGTTTCGCTCGAGACATCCTCAACACACGAACATGATGGACCCACGAACCCGGAAAGGGATAAAGACATGTGCAGCATGGTCACGTTTTCACGATACCCAACTGGGCGACATCTCACGAAACATCCCACGAGACACCCCGCGAAACATCCCACGAGACACCTCACGAAACAACCCACGAGACACCTCACGAAACATTCCACGAGACACCCCGTGAAACAGTCCACGAGACACCCCACGAACAGGCAACCACTCAACCAGACACCCCACGAAACCTTCCACGGGGGTGCGACTGGGTGTGGTCGTGCTGGGGTGTGGTCGTGCTGGAGTATGGTCATGTTGGGGTGTGGTCGTGCTGGGGTGTGGTCGTGCTGGGGGGTGGTCGTGCTGGGGGGTGGTCGTGCTAGGGGGGTGGTCGTGCTGAGGGGTGGTCGTGCTGGGGCGTGGTCGTGCTGGGGCGTGGTCGTGCTGGGGCGTGGTCGTGCTGGGGTGTGGTCGTGCTGTGGTGAGGTCGTGCTGGGGTGTGGTCGTGCTGGGGTGTGGTCTTGCGGGGGTAGGGTCGTGCTGGGGTCGGGTCGTGCTGGGGTGTGGTCGTGCTGGGGTATGGTCGTGCTGGGGTGGGGTCGTGCTGGGGTGGGGTCGTGCTGGGGTCTGGTCGTTCTGGGGTGTGGTCGTGCTGGGGTATGGTCGTGCTATGGTGGGTAGTGCTGGGGTGGGGTCGTGCTGGGGTGTGGGTCGTGCTGGGGTGTGGTCGTGCTGGGGTGTGGTCGTGCTGGGGCTGTGGTCGTGCTGGGGTGGGTCGTGCTGGGGTGGGTCGTGCTGGGGTGTGTCGTGCTGGGGTGGTCCGCACCCTTGGATTATCGATCGGGTCGTGCTATGGGGTCGTGCTGGGGTGTGGGGTCGTGCTGGGGAGTGGTCGTGCTGGGGTTTGGTCGTGCTGGGGGTGCGGTCGTGCTGGGGTGGTGGTCGTGCTGGGGGGGGGTCTTCTGGGGGGTGGTCGTGTGGCGTGGTCGTGCTGGGCGTGGTCGTGGGGGGCGTGGCGTGCTGGGGCGTGGTCGTGATTGTGGTGAGGTCGTGCTGGGGTGTGGTCGTGCTGGGGTGTGGTCTTGCTGGGGTGAGGGTCGTGCTGGGTCGTGTGTCGTGCTGGGGTGTGGTCGTGCTGGGGTATGGTCGTGCTGGGGTGGGGTCGTGCTGGGGTGGGGTCGTGCTGGGGTCTGGTCGTGCTGGGGTGTGGTCGTGCTGGGGTATGGTCGTGCTAGGGTGGGGTCGTGCATTTCGCTCGAGACATCCTGCCAAAATTCCAGGAAATCGTACAAAAACAAAGGAATTAGTCGAGACATCATCGAAATTCCTTCGCGCGGGGCGCTTTTCCGCGTCGCGGTCGGCTCTGCAAAACAAGCGTTTCGCTCGAGACATCCTCAGCAAATTCTGAAAACAATCGTTTCGCTCGAGACATCCCCAACTCTGCAAAACCAGCGTTTCGCTCGAGACATCCTCAACAAATTCTGAAAAACAAGCGTTTCGCTCGAGACATCCTCAAATTTAAATTCGCCGGCCTCCTTCGACCTCGTTATTTATCAGGGAAAAAATTCGCCGGCCTCCCTCAAATTGGCACCGGGGGACAGGTTTACCAACTAAAAGAGAACCCTGGGCTCATGCCCTTTCCGGGAAAAAGTGGCCCGCACCCTGTGATTTATCGATCGGGATTTCAAAAACAAGCGTTTCGCTCGAAACATCCTCAAATTTTAATTCGCCGGCCTCCTTCGACCTCGTTATTTATCAGGGAAAAAATTCGCCGGCCTCCCTCAAGTTGGCACCGGGGGACAGGTTTACCTACTAAAAGAGAACCCTGGGCCTGAGCCCTTTCCGGGAAAAAGCCCGCCGCAGGCGCCGAAAATGGTGGTTTGTACCTTGAACGTGGTTTGGGTCGCGGGTGGGTCGCGGGTGGGTCGCAGGGTAGGTCGCGGGTGGGTCGCGGGTGGGTCGCGGGTG
>CAUYUJ010000263.1:0-38230 GCA_963575745.1 Prorocentrum cordatum | reverse complement strand
AGAGGATGAGCTGCCCCGCCGCCCCACCCCCCATCCACCTTCTCCCTCCACTGCCCCCCCCCCCCGCAGCCATCCCTCCGGTCCCCTTGGCCCCCCTCGCCCCCGCCTCGGCCTTCCACTTCCCCCTCCCCTCAACTTCCATCCCCCCTCCTCCTCCTCTCCTCCTCCTCCCCCTCCTTGCCCCTCCCCCTCCCCCTCATCATCCTCCCCTCCCCCTCCTTCCCCCTCCCCCTTTTTTCTTTCCCTTTTTTTTTTTCCTCCTCCTGTCCGACTCCCCTCCTCGTCCTCCTCGCTCTTCTCTCCCCTCCCCTCTCGCCTCCCCTCCTCTCGCCTTTTCCCTCGTCTTCTTCCTTGCCCCTCCCCTTCCTCACCCACCCCTGCTGGATCATTGCTGACATGCTCCTGTGGGGCAGCACGCGGGCCAAAAAGGGGGAACCCCCCGGAGGCCTCGGACGACCTGTGCGTAGGCCCTTGCTGCTCCAGCTTTCCCACAGGACATGGCCCGCATCCCCGAAAGCCTTCGCCCCACCCCCCTCCTCCTCCTCCTCTTCCTCCTCCTCCTCCTCCTCCTCCTCCTCCCTTCTTCCTCCTCCCCCCTCCCCCTTTCCCTCTCCCCCCCACTCCCCCACCGCCCTCCCAAGCGGCGAGCGCCGCTTCCGCCCGACCCCAGGCGCGAGCGACCGCTGGCCAGAGCGTTCCGCGGAGCGCCACATGAACGACGGGGCGGGCGAGGTCAACCTCGCCCGCCTCAGCCCAGCAATGGGGCGGGTGCTCCCCTGTCCATTTCCCCTCTTGGTATTCCCCAACACCCGGCGGTGAGTCTCGGGCGATTTGGTGTCACAACCCAGTTAGGGGACGCGTGCGGTTTTTACCCAGAACGCTGGTGGGTCCAGAGTCACAAAACCCGGCGGTGACCCCGTGTCCCCAAACCCAGCCGTGCCTTTTGGGGGATTCCAGGTCACCACCTGATCTCACCACCTGGTTCGGGGGCTCCCAACCCTCCCTTTGTCCCGATTCCCCATTCCACGCCCTCTCTGGTGGCGGTGAAGACGGTCTGTGGTGGTGGTGGCGGGCGCACGCGCGAGGGTGCAATCAGGGAAGCGCATCTTCCCTCTCTCTTTCTCTCTTGAACTGCACGGTGGGCGCGCGCCTCTGGTGACGAGATCTGCCCCCCACACACCCGCCCCCCGTTCTTCTCCTCCCCCACCTCTTCCACAGCAGCCTCCTTCTCCTTGCCCTCCTCCTCCTCCTCCTCCTCCTCCTCCTCCTCCTCCTCCTCCCCCAACGCTTCTTCCTCCTCCTCCTCCTGCCTCTGTACTGTCATGCGCGAGAGGGGATCAAGGCAAATAATGTTTCTCAAGTTCCGCTGTACCGGTTGCGTGTAGAAGTATGGCTCAGCTGCGCGGTCCTGAACCAAAAAGCCGCGGTCGCAGCAACAACTACCCACCACCTACTGGGCAAACCAAAAGGTACCGATACCGCTACTCCCCGGATCTCTCCTGGGGTGCGTTCTGACCAGGATTTCGAGGCGAATCCAGCGGTGGCGACGAGAGCCTCACAAGAGGCCCCAAAAGAGAAAACGGGCGAAGAGTAGCGGTATGGGTACCCTTTCCTCCTCCGACCTACCCCAGCCACTGCTCCATGGTCCGTAGGCAACGGGGTGGAGCTGCGTTCGCCCAGCTCCCTGCTTCTTCTCCCACGCCTCCTGCTCCCTTCCCTTCTTCCTCCTCCTACTCCTCATCCCGACTTCTTCTGATTATTACTCTGCTTATTCTGATCATAATCCATATTCCTCCTCTTCCTCCTCCCCCCTTCTCCTCCTCCTCCCTCTCCACGCGTCTCTCTCCTTCTCCGCCTCCTTCTCCTCCTGCCTCGCTTCCTCCTCCTCCTCCTCCTCCTCCTCTTTCTCCTCCTCCTCCTCCTCCTGCCTCTCCTCCTCCTGCCTCTCCTCCTCCTCCTCCTCCTCCTCCTCCTCCTCCTCCTCCTCCTTCTCCTCCTCCCTCTCCTCCTTCTCCTCTTTCTCCTCTACCTCCTCTACCTCCTTCTCTTCCTCCTTCGCCCCACCTCTCGTCGAGCCCTCCCGCCGACGCAGGCAGGGCCTGCCTGCGCAGCAGGCGGCGGGCCACCGCGGCCAGCGGGGGCAGGCAGCGGCACCCCAGCCCAGCTGGCGCGGGCCCCCGGCATCTGGCCGCTCGGAGGGCCTCCGGGTCAATCGACGCTAGTCGGCGCGAGTATCGACGCGAATCTATGCGACTCGACGCTAGTCGACGCGAGTATCGACGCGAATCGATGCGAATCGACACTCATCGACGCCAGTCAGCGCTGATCGACGCCATCTCCTCGATTTACAGAAGCTAGTCGACGCCAGTACACTCTAAAGACGGGGTTACGAGGGCATACAAGACTAATCGTTGTCATCGTCGTCGTCGTCGTCGTCGCCAATCGTCGTCTGGCCGCTTCGAAGGCCTCTGGGCTAATCGACGCTGGTCGACGCAAGTCGACGCTAATCGACGCCACATCAACGCTAATCGATGCCAACCGACGCTAAACCGGCGCTAACCGACGCTAGCTACAGGTGGAATTGCGAGAGTATACGCGTCTAATCGTCGTCGTCGTCGTCGTCGCGTCGTCATCGTCGTCGTTGTCGTCAACGTCGTCAACGTCGTCAATCATGGTCGTCGTCGTCGCCGTCGCCGCTAGAAGGGTCTCCAAACCAAACGTCCGCGGGGGGGCAAAGGCCCCAGTCCAGGGCCACGGGATCTACGGTCGGGAACCCTTGCTTAGCGTGTCGCGCCGCTATCGGCTGCACGCAAAAGTGGCCCTAGGCAAGGGTGACCTTTGGTGGGCGTCTTTTTGAAGGCCGCGGGGGGACCAAACCCATGCACGCAGGCCGATGCTGTCGCACTGCAGTCGGCGATCGGAAGACCAATGGGCCCGCACCAGAGGTCACTCCGGCCAAGGGTCACTCTTACGTGCAGGTCACGCCAGTTCTGGCCCACCACGCTTTGGCGCGACACTTCCTTCCGCCGCGCCCCTGTCTCCTCAGCGTCAACGTCCCGAGCCTGTCCTGGCCTCCCCGCCCCGCGGGGCGAAGCGGCACGCCATCATCTCGGCGGACGCTAGCGGGGGGAGCAGCGACATCGGGGGAGACGTGGGCGGATAGCCCAGGGCCCAGCCAGACCTCCTCGCGTCGGGGAAATGAGCACGGCGGACAATTTCTTCCTATTTTCGGCCTGTGGGCCCTTACCAGGCCTCGGGACCGTCAAAGAACGACTCGGGATGGAACGCCGGTCCTGGGGAATGGGTCCAGGCCTTCGGGAATGGGTCCAGGCCTCCACGACGAGAGGAGGCCTGGGACGCGAGGAGGTCGGTAAGTAGGTGACGGCATCCGAACCCTACCCCCACAAACAATCGATTCTCCTGAATCGATGGGAGGCGAGGGCAGGGTCCGGATTTTCGCCATGTCGCCGAACCCTGCCCCCGCCGCCCAGGGGGGAGCAATACGAGGGGCGCCGGTGGTCCATTTCTTCGGCGAGTGTGTGTGTGTGATGGCCGCCCCTGGGCTGTTCGGCCCTATTCAGAGCCCCGAATCATCAGGGGTAACTCGGGTCAGGGATAACTCGGGTTCGTTTTTTCGGGAATCCGAACCCGAATTATCCCGGACCCGAGTTACCCCGGATATTTCGGGCGTCCAGAGCCCCGAATCATCAGGGATAACTCGGGTCAGGGTTAACTCGGGTTCGTCTTTCGGGAACCCAAACCCGAGTTACCCCGGACCCGAGTTACCCCGGATAACTCGGGCGTCCAACCTATCGTCGCTTCCAGGACGACCCCAGGCCAGGGCGACGAGATCTCTGGCATAACTTAGCGTGTCGCAACGGCGGCCCCAGCGGCGCGCTATGCCATGTGAACTGATAGCGTGCCGCTCCGCTTCGCAAGGCGGGAGGCCCAGAAAAAACTCGGGACACTGGCGCCCTGGGACCGGGGCGTGGTGAGCGCGTCGCACCGAAGCGTGGTGGGCCAGAACCGACAGCGCGACCGTCTTCGTGTACACCGCTCCCTGACATGGGATCATGCGGGGCCCAGGAGCAATGCATACCGGGGGGGATACATGGGAGGGGGGGGGGGGCACGTGCACTTTTCGGGCCCTAGGAGCCACTCTGGGGCCCTAAACGGCCCGTTTGGGAGCCCTCAACAGCCGTTTTCTGCAGCCCTCGCTTCGTCCCCCCCCCGCTACGCGACGCCCATCTGGGTCGTACGCGCCGATCCTCTGGCCAGGATGACCCACGATGCTCTTCGATGGTCCTCGCCGAGAAAAACGCACACGTCGGAGCGATGCCAAGACCCTGGCATTGGAGAGGGGGGGGGGGCGGACACGGGCGCGGTGAGCCAGGATGCGCCCTTTTCGGAGGGCGCCCCCGCAGAACACCCCGCCCGGAACCAGCACTTCAATTAGGACGCCCAGGATGAACAAAAATTGGCAAAATGCCCAACAGCAGGTGTTATCGAAAACCGACAGCGGCCGTTGTTGGGCCGGCGACTCTTGGATTTCAATGAACAATGTCTGCGGCGGCGCGGACAGCGATTCTGGTTCAAAATGAGGACGAACTGCTGTTGGGCATCTTGCCAATTCTCCCGGTGCCCATTCCGATACCCTCAACCGGTGTCTCCGAGGGCGCACCTCGCGCGCCCGACTGACGGTGAGGCCGTGGCCTTCCCCCGACGTCATGATTTGTTTTGTTGTGCCGACCCCCCGAAGCTTCCACCCTGCACGCTGGGAGCAGCTCTTCACCCTGAGTCGTCGTTTGACAGTCCTGGGGCCCGGCGAGGGCCCCCAGAGTCCGAAACCGGCAACACAATTAATCGACGCGGAGATCCCCAAATCTGCATCTCATCCGCTTGTCACGTTTCGCTAAGAAACTCTGTCTCTGAGCATTTGGGTGTGAGATAGAGTCCGCGCAGACGAGAGGCGCGGCAATGACGACGACGACGACGCCGACAGCGATGCCTTCAGTGACCTCCTCCTCCTCCTGCTCCTCTTCCTCCTCTGGACATTTCAAGAGAGATGAGGTGTATACAAGAAAAAGAGCGAGGGGGGTCCTCTTGCCGTTCTCCCCGCGAAAACTCAGGCAAGCACGCATGGCGTTGCTACGCCCCGCTGGGGGTGGCCCCGCGGCTGACCCGTCGCGCCTCTGACGGCGCTATGACTGTTTGGGCTGTACGGTTGCGTGCGTACTTGTGCAAACAAAGAAAAATGTATGCCAACGGGTCACCTCTAGTGAGCCCGCCAGCAGAAACGACCAGGCGCGCGAATTTCTGCTCTGCCCGGTCTCCCCAACGGAAGGTGTTGGGATTCGGCCCTGCCTTCCGAAGGGGGGTGAGAAGGAAATGGTCCGCGTGCTGCGATGCTGTTGCGGCGTGTGGAAGGCGGGTTAGGGGGGCAAGCCGGGGGGGAGTCAAAGGTATACCGTTCGGCTCTCATCTGCCTTCGACGGAAATTATGGCAGATTCAAGCTTTTAGCATAAACGGCGGGTCGCTGCCGCTCGTCTCCCCTGCCTCGCCCAGCGGCCTCAGGGCGAGCAAGTGTCCTCTTCCGAAGCCTCTTCCATAGCAAGGAGAAAGAGAGGGGATAGGGAGAGGCAAGGAGCGGGAGAGAGAGAGGGGGGGGGCGGGAGGGGGGCAGGCAGGGGGAGCACGAGGGGCGGGAAGCGGGCGAGGAAGGGGAGGGGAAGGGGAGGGGAGGGAGAAAGCCGAGGAAAAGGACACCGGTTTCGCTTCAGATGAACACCCCTGTCGGGTTGTCTCCGTCGCCGCCGGCGTCGTCTCACCCCGAGCCCGTCGCGCGCGACCCGCTCCAGAGAGGATGGAGGAGGAGGCGGGGGGAGGGAAGGCAGGGGGAGGGGACGGCAGGTCTGCATGTGTGTATATATATACACAGACGAAAAGCCCCAATCAGGGCTATAGGGCTAGGGGGCCCTACAACTCTATAGCCCTATAGTGCTATAGAGTTGTAAGGCTATTGGGCTATTGGGCAAAAAAACACCCCCGGGCACGCCCGGGCACCTGGGCACCCCCGGGCACCCCCCGGGCACCCCTGGGCACCCGGGCAAACCCGGGCCCCCAGGCGCGCGGCGAAAATCAGCGGCAAACCTAACCTAACCATATGAATCCGCTAGGACCCATACAGAGGCAAGCTCTGATTGGAGAATATGTATGCGTGGGCCCCTCTATGTTACGAACGCCAACCGAAGTGAGGCCGCGAACCCCACATTCTGATATCCGTCAGCAGTGGCACGGGAGCGTTTCGCGAGGCCACGAGCGCGCAGCAGCAAGCACAGTGCCAAGGTTAAATGCCCCAGACTGTGTCTGAGATCATGGAGGGTGCATAGGGGCGGTTTGGGGATCACCGAAAAACCTACAGAACAACAGACGGCGTCGGAACGACGGCGACAGACAACAACGCGCAAGCACTGACAATGTCTGCATGGACCCCTCTATTTTACGATCGCCAGCTGGGGTGAGGCCACGAGACCCGCAATCTGATATCCGCCAGCACTGGCACGGAGCGATTCGCGAGGCCACGAGCGTGCAGCAGCGAGCACATCGCCAAGGTTAGATACCCCAGACCCCCATAACTTGGTGCTGGACGCGCGAAGCACAGCTGATATAATAGGTTAGGCGAGCGCGTGGTATAGAGCCATCATCTGAGACCCAACCTCTGACAAACATGGGAGCAGAAGAACCGACGGATACGGCTGAGCGATCCTCGTTAGAAATTCGCCCTGCGGGTTCTTGCCCACGAGCTGTTCGCGCATCCTGCCTGAAAACATGATGGACCCACGAACCCGGAAAGGGATATAGACATGTGGAGCATGGACACGTTTTCATGATACCCAACTGGGCAACACCTCACGAAACATCCCACGAGACACCTCACGAAACAGCCCACGAGACACCTCACGAAACATTCCACGAGACACCTCACGAAACATTTCACGAGACACCCCGCGAAACATTCCACGAGACACCCCACGAAACATTCCACGACGACAGGCAACCACTCAACCAAGGCGGTGTGGTCGTGCTGGGGAGTGGTCGTGCTGGGGTGTGGTCGTGCTGGGGGGTGGTCGTGCTGGGGGGTGGTCGTGCTGGGGGGGTGGTCGTGCTGGGGGGTGGTCGTGCTGGGGCGTGGTCGTGCTGGGGCGTGGTCGTGCTGGGGCGTGGTCGTGCTGGGGCGTGGTCGTGCTGGGGCGTGGTCGTGCTGGGGTGTGGTCGTGCTGTGGTAAGGTCGTGCTGGGGTGCGGTCGTGCTGGGGTGTGGTCTTGCTGGGGTGGGGTCGTGCTGGGGTGTGATCGTGCTGGGGTGGGGTCGTGCTGGGGTGTGGTCGTGCTGGGGTGTGGTCGTGCTAGGGTGGGGTCGTGCTGGGGTGGGGTCGTGCTGGGGAGTGGTCGTGCTGGGGTGTGGTCGTGCTGGGGTGTGGTCATGCTGGGGCGTGGTCGTGCTGGGGTGGGGTCGTGCTGGGGTGGGGTCGTGCTGGGGTGGGTTCGTGCTGGGGTGCTCCGCACCCTGTGATTTATCGATCGGGTCGTGCTGGGGTGTGGTCGTGCTGGGGTGTGGTCGTGCTGGGGTGTGGTCGTGCTGGGGTGTGGTCGTGCTGGGTGTGGTCGTGCTGGGGTGTGGTCGTGCTGGGGAGTGGTCGTGCTGGGGGGTGGTCGTGCTGGGGGGTGGTCGTGTCGTGTCTGGGGGGTGTCGTGCTGGGGGGTGTGCTGGGGGGTGGTCTGGGGCGTGGTCGTGCTGGGGCGTGGTCGTGCTGGGGCGTGGTCGTGCTGGGGCGTGGTCGTGCTGGGGCGTGGTCGTGCTGGGGTGTGGTCGTGCTGTGGTGAGGTCGTGCTGGGGTGCGGTCGTGCTGGGGTGTGGTCGGGTCGTGCTGGGGTGGGGTCGTGCTGGGGTGGGTTCGTGCTGGGGTGCTCCGCACCCTGTGATTTATCGATCGGGTCGTGCTGGGGTGTGGTCGTGCTGGGGTGTGGTCGTGCTGTGGTCGTGCTGGGGTGTGGTCGTGCTGGGGTGTGGTCGTGCTGGGGAGTGGTCGTGCTGGGGGTGGTCGTGCTGGGGGGTGGTCGTGCTCGGGGGTGGTCGTGCTGGGGGGGTGGTCGTGCTGGGGGGTGGTCGTGCTGGGGCGTGGTCGTGCTGGGGCGTGGTCGTGCTGGGGCGTGGTCGTGCTGGGGTGTGGTCGTGCTGTGGTGAGGTCGTGCTGGGGTGTGGTCGTGCTGGGGTGTGGTCTTGCTGGGGTAGGGTCGTGCTGGGGTCGGGTCGTGCTGGGGTGTGGTCGTGCTGGGGTATGGTCGTGCTGGGGTGGGGTCGTGCTGGGGTGGGGTCGTGCTGGGGTCTGGTCGTGCTGGGGTGTGGTCGTGCTGGGGTATGGTCGTGCTAGGGTGGGGTCGTGCATTTCGCTCGAGACATCCTGCCAAAATTCCAGGAAATCGTACAAAAACAAAGGAATTAGTCGAGACATCATCGAAATTCCTTCGCGCGGGGCGCTTTTCCGCGTCGCGGTCGGCTCTGCAAAACAAGCGTTTCGCTCGAGACATCCTCGGCAAACTCTGCGGAGCAAGCGTTTCGCTCGAGACATCCTCAACACACGAAAAAGTGGCCCGCACCCTGTGATTTATCGATCGGGATTTCAAAAACAAGCGTTTCGCTCGAGACATCCTCAAATTTTAATTCGCCGGCCTCCTTCGACCTCGTTATTTATCAGGGAAAAAATTCGCCGGCCTCCTTCAAGCAGGCACCGGGGGACATGTTTACATACTAAAAGAGAACCCTAGGCTTAAGCCCTTTCCGGGAAAAACCGCAGCGCCCAGCTTTCATGCGACGCCTGAGGAGCTCAGCGAGCCCTGGGGCAGAGCGGGCCAACAAACAAGTGTTTTTTTGTTCAGCCAGGGGGTACCGCACCCACAAAAGCTACATTGGTATTTTACCCAGCCTATGCCCTCCAATCACAAGAACTCAGAAGTCAGCCGTATCCTCGAGCTTGCCAGGATTCCTACGATGCGCTGACGACGGAAGACGGCAGCCTCGCGAGCTAGTCCGGCGGATATTCTCACCAGTTGGTTTTCGACCTTGACCTCTTGAGCATCCGAGTCGCTGAGACCACAATGTCCGCGCAGGCCGTCGCTGGAATCCCTGAGGGGGGGGGGGGGGGGGGGGGCCCCCCCCCCCCGTCTCGCTCTCGACCACGACGCGCGGGGGGCACCCATCCAGACGAGCTTGCAATCGGGGCGCACGCTGAGAGCTTTGATGGCTTCGAACGCTTTGAGCCGTAGGACGCTCCGTCTGGGCGGGCCGCGTACATCAACGGCGTAACATCTGCGCCCACGCTGGGCCGCAGCAAACGAGAGGTGCTTAGAGCACGAGAAGATCTCCTCAACAAATTTCTTGTTCGAGGTGCTCCAGGCGCGGGCTCAGCGACGCTGAGAGGTCGATCAGCAAGAAGGCGATGGCGGACAGGCAAAAGCCCCTGAGGGGGCGGGATAATCGAGCTTCCTCGCGTTGAAGGCGCGCGGCTACTTCTGACTGACTGACTGCGGCCTTGCATCCCTTACAGACGCGTAGGCGTATTAAAAAGTTCGGCATTCATGCGTGACGTCACAAGACAGCTATGCTTCGAGACACAGAGGCTGCCCATTGCTGTCTGGGGCGCCCCCGGCGTCTGCGGCCAGCCCAATTTTTGGGCGTGCCGTTGCGATTGCACACAATGCGCCTCGCGAGCGACCCGCCGGTCTCAGAAGCAATTCCCCGGCAGAGTTGCACTTGCCGCTCACGTAAGATTGAGGACAAAGGTTGTGATCCAGCTCTCTCCAGTGCGTTCACGTTGCTGACGCGCGAGATGTAAGAATGTGGGACCCTTAAAATGCGGCGCAAACATGTGCAGTGGAATGCGTCGAGCCTGTCTCTGTCGTGCTTGAGAAGCCACAGCGAATCCAACAAGTACAATAGTTTGCTGAGCACGCAGCTGTTGTATATGAGTATCTTGCGTCGCCAACCAACCGCGGAGTGTGTCCACAAGTTAGTAAGTTGTTGAACAACACTTCTGCCTTCTCCAAGTCGTCTCGAAAGTTCATTGCCAGCGCGTCCGTCAATAGTTAAGAGCCCACAAAAAAAATAGCTTCCTTGACAATCTTGATCGGGCCCCCATCCGGCGTTCTCACAAAGCCAACAGAACCGATTTGAAGTTGCACCGTTTTGTCCCAACTCAATTCCAATCCGTACTTCCGCCCCTCTGCCGCGATTGCGCCCAGCATGATCTGTAGGTTTCCTTCATGTTGAGATGCCAACGCAGCGTCGTCGGCGTACAGAATATCCCTAGAGACCACATAGCCTGGATCTTGTTGAAGGCGCAGGTCCGACAGAGCGTCCTGAAGCATCACCGTCTGCACAGTAATAAATAAATACGGTGGCAACGGGCATCCCTGCGCAATGCCGGCAGCTTGGCGTCGTTGCGAAGATTTACCACAATGGTCTAGTATAGTGAAATACCTGCGCGAATAAATTCCTCTGACCATTCGCGCGAAAGGTTGCGGTAGCCCAAACCTTGTCAAAGCTGCGCACAAACACTCTGGCTTCAATCGGTCGAACGCCTTGGCCCAATCAAGGAGAACAAAATAATGCCACCGTTGCTATTCATCAGCGTTGCGTCGATCATGCGCCTCACAAGCACGAGCGCGTCGGCGGTGCCCCGGCGAGGCCGGAATCCAAACTGTGAGTGTCGTAATCGATCTTCTGCACCTCCTTGAAGCAGTCGCTGATGCAACATCGCCGCGAGGGCTTTGTATCCCACCGAGAGCAACGAGATCGGACGATAGTTGCTTGGTAAATTTGCGTCTCCTTTCTTGAAAAGCTAAATGACATTCGCCATGCGCCATTTTTCCGGTGTGTCTTTCTGGGGCCAACACCGCTGACAAACGTGCAATAGTGCTTGGCAAGCGTGTACATCTGCAGATGCAACCTTCCAAAAATCTGGTGGTACGTCATCAGGGCCAGCTGCTTTTCCGTTCTTCATCTTTCTCAACGCGAAAATCAGTTCGTTCAATGAAAATTGACGCACGTCCCCCCCCCCCACCGTCGTGGCCAAGGTCAGAACGGAGAAGCACGCGGGTGGCTTCTCGAGTCGGCAGCGGGGTAACCATCGTCAGCCCCCGCATGTCGAAGCAGAACTGGGCTTCACGCTGCGCAGCGCTGGTAGAAACGCCAGGCCCGGCGAGGCCGCGCTCCCCGCCGCAGAGCCAGTTGGGGGAGTCGATCATGGCATCCGCATGCTGGCCCTTGGCGCGACGCAACTTCAGCCCATGGCGAACGGGGCGCGACATGCCCCCGCGCGCGGCCAGGTTCTCATCGAGCCTCGGAAGAGGGAAGAGGTCGCGCGGTGCAGCTCTCGGGTCCTGCGAGCCCGCGACCGGGGCATAGTGGGGCCCCCTCGCCAAAGGGGCCGGCGCGCCCATCTGCCATCCCCGAGGCCCTCTGCGCGTCATGAAGCCCCTGCGGGGTTCTGGCACTCGCCGGCCTTGCCGCCGCCCCCGCGGCCCGCGCCCTTGGGGGGCCGCGCGGGGCGCTGCTGCTCTCCTCCCGCGCCCTTCGGGCCCCCTTCGCGATAGCCGACTTGTGGCACGCCTCCGAGGCGACGTGGGCGACCAGTTGCGGCGCGATGGCGGCGCCTCCTGAGCGAGCCCCCCAGCCCATGAAGAAGTCTGCCATGCTGTAATCAGGCCGCGCTGGGTTGAGCCTGCGCGCCTCCTTGATCAGCGCCATGCGCCGGGACAGGAGCTCGAAGGACTCCAGCGACGGATGGTTGAGCTGGTCTTGCGACGCAGCGACGTTTAGCACCCTGGACACTATTTTGTGTTCGTAGACGTTCCTGCAGCCAGCGGCGACCTTGCTCGTGCGCGCCCGTATCTCGTGCGCGGCGAAGAAGGCCCCCCCGTTGTCTCGAACATACTTCAGCATCCAAATTAGCGCGCGAGGACCCGCCACTCTGAACCCGCCAGGCACGGCCTTCTCGCTGGAGAGAGTCGCCACGTCTGCAATCGTCCTGCGACGCTCGCCCTGCTGGTCGAAGAAAAGTGGCACCTTTCGAAGATCACCCTCCGCCAGGGCCGCCGCGTCCTCCGCCGTCATCTGACCGATCGCGAGCGGCTGGCCTCCCGCCTGGACGATCGCACGGTCGCCAAGGGAGACAGCGCCAAGCGGCAAGCGGTGAGCAACCAGGTTGCACTCCTGATACCCCGCGAGTGCCTCCAGGGCGCGCCGCTTCAGCAGGGTCGGCGCCGTCGGCGGCGGCACTGTGCCAGCCCCCAGCGCCCCCGCAGGTCCAACAAGGGGAACTAGGGCGCCTTCCCCCGTCTCCCGCGCCGCTGGCAGCAGCAGCTGGCGGGGCGCGGGTCCTGGCGCAGGCGGGCGCACTCCGGGCACCGGGGGGGGGCCCCTGGCCGGTCCTGGACCGCGGATCCTGCCTCCGAGCCCGGCCGCACAGGAGTAGGAGGGGGCTCCAGCGCCAGACCCTCGCTCCCATGCCCGGGCGCCGCGGCGTCCTCCAGCGGCGGGCCGTCGGAGTAATCCCGCTGCGGCACGGCTCAAGCGATGTGCAGAGGCAGCTCGGGCGGGTCGACCTGCATCTCCGCCGCGCCGATCAGGGCCAGCCTGTCAGAGTACAGTTTGTCTGGCATGTCGTCGAAACCGTACACTATATGGGGATCGACGCCCTCGGGCAGCGCTCGGGCCGTTTCTTGGACGAAAATAGGCCCTGATGTAGTCGCCCTCGACCAACGGCGTCTCTGCATAGTAGTCACCATCAGACCATCAGGCGAGACCCCGAAGAACCTGCGGGGCGGACCCGCACCCGCGGTCACAACCAGCCTCTGGTGTAGCACGCGCGGGCCGCCCACATCGTACTCCACCAGCACGAACTGCCCTGCCCGCGCCTGTGCCATCAGGCACTGTCGGACTCGATCGCCCTGGGGTCTTGGGTCGCGGCGCCTGCCCAGCAGCGCTTGCCGGCGGGCCAACTGCCCGAGGGTGTCGTCCGCCGCCGGGGGCGCGGGCGGCTCACATGGCTGAGCCCGCTGCCAGCTGGCCCCCGCCGCGAAGGCACAGAACACCCCTGCCGCCAAGAGAACGACGGCCGAGATGATGGCCGTCCACCTGGGGCCGACGCAGGAGCACACTTACGGCGTCGGCGCCTGGCAATGCAGCTGCGGAGCACACGGCGGACACCCAGGCGCGCCGCCCCACAGCGCGATGCCCGTGCCGACGCCCCGGGCCGATTCTTGGATCGCGAGGTGGGCGGCTTGTTGCATCACCGAGAAATTACAAAGCAACAGACGGTGTCGGAACGGCGGCGACAGACAACAACGCGCAAGCACTGACAATACGACAACATGATGGACCCACGAACCCGGAAAGGGATATAGACATGTGGAGCATGGGCACGTTTTCACGAGACCCAACGGGGCAACACCTCACGAAACATCCCACGAGACACCTCACGAAACATCCCACGAGACACCTCACGAAACATTCCGCGAGACACCTCACGAAACATTCCACGAGACACCCCGCGAAACATTCCACGAGACACCCCACGAAACATTCCACGACGACAGGCAACCACTCAACCAAGGCGGTGTGGTCGTGCTGGGGAGTGGTCGTGCTGGGGTGTGGTCGTGCTGGGGGGTGGTCGTGCTGGGGTGTGGTCGTGCTGGGGGGGTGGTCGTGCTGGGGGGTGGTTGTGCTGGGGCGTGGTCGTGCTGGGGCGTGGTCGTGCTGGGGCGTGGTCGTGCTGGGGTGTGGTCGTGCTGTGGTGAGGTCGTGCTGGGGTGTGGTCGTGCTGGGGTGTGGTCTTGCTAGGGTGTGGTCGTGCTGGGGTGTGGTCGTGCTGGGGTGTGGTCGTGCTGGGGTGTGGTCGTGCTGGGGGGTGGTCGTGCTGGGGCGTGGTCGTGCTGGGGCGTGGTCGTGCTGGGGCGTGGTCGTGCTGGGGCGTGGTCGTGCTGTGGTGAGGTCGTGCTGGGGTGTGGTCGTGCTGGGGTGTGGTCTTGCTGGGGTAGGGTCGTGCTGGGGCGTGGTCGTGCTGGGGCGTGGTCGTGCTGGGGCGTGGTCGTGCTGGGGTGTGGTCGTGCTGTGGTGAGGTCGTGCTGGGGTGTGGTCGTGCTGGGGTGTGGTGAGGTCGGGATTTCAAAAACAAGCGTTTCGCTCGAGACATCCTCAAATTTTAATTCGCCGGCCTCAAAAACAAGCGTTTCGCTCGAGACATCCTCAAATTTTAATTCGCGGGCGCTCAAAAACAAGCGTTTCGCTCGAGACATCCTCAAATTTTAATTCGCGGGCTCGTTATTTATCAGGGAAAAATTCGCCGGCCTCCTTCGACCTCGTTATTTATCAGGGAAAAAATTCGCCGGCCTCCTTCAAGCAGGCACCGGGGGACTAGGTTTACCTACTAAAAGAGAACCCTGGGCTTAAGCCCTTTCCGGGAAAAAATGCTGGAGCTTCGCTGGTTGAGGGCGGGCCGTTTTCAGAATGTGGCTCTCGCCTTAGCGCCGCACACATGTGTTTCAAATCGTTGCCAGAACTTCGCGGATTGAGGCCAGGTCGTATTCAAATTGTGGCTCTCGCCTCAACGCCGCGCACACACTTCCTTGAAACCTGGTAAGAACTTCAAATGTCTTCATGGTTCAAGCACCAGAAACGGTGTTTGTTTTGTTTTGTTGTTTTGGTTTTATGTATGTATGTTCTTCTTGGGACGGTTCAGGACTGTCATAGAGCAGAACGTCACATGTGTTACACCCCAGGTCAGCGTCAAAAACATTTTTCGTCAAGACAGTCGACTTCACTCCAAGCGTTTTCTTAAGCAGTCGTCCAGGACCAGATGCACGAGCACTCCACGAAGAGAGGGGCTCCAATAAAAATCCCATGGTCCAGTCCAGATCAGATTCTTCAGCGAAGCCCGGCTCAATCTGGATCCACGGCACCCAAGGAGAAGACGAAGGAGAAGAAAAAAGAGTAGCACGACAGATCTGTGCAAGGCGCAAGCGGATCTCTTGATGGCCAATCTCGAGGTGGGCGTGTACGACCACCTCTCGATCAGCGACTGCGGGGACATGATTGGCGCGGAGCTGGTGGGTTTGGGGCGGGCATACGACGCGGAGAGGACGAATGAAGGGGCCCTGGGACACACAAATAAATACACACAAATGAAACTATCTCCCATATTTTCCCATATTTTTGGGGTTTTCGTCTTCCCCCCAATTCCCATATTTTCCCATATTTTCTGGGGAGTCGACGATTAATTGTGTTTGTGTGTTTTTTCGTCTCCTGAACGAAGCAGAGCAACGGAGAGACGGCAGATTTCAAGGCAAGGTGCAGCCCACACACCAGTTGCTCCACGAAAGGTGTGCACTGGACGATCAAGCAGAGCAACCCCGAGGGCAAGATGCGGGAGCGGCCAAGAGGGGGGTGTCCAAGAGGGGGGGTGCAAATCATGACCAGCGGCACGTGCGCGGCCCAGCGGGGGGGCCAGGGACGTAATGAAACAAGAAGAAGCGCCATGACATCTGGGGAAATATCATGGCCCACGCCATGATATCCACCCCCCCCTAGTCATCACCACCCTCTTTTCCGCCCCCGAAGGAAGCCAGAGGAGGCGGTCTGCAAGCGGATGATGAGGCACCGGGAGGAGCAAATCACGCCGAGCTCGCCGACGCTTTCCCACTCTGGGCCCGGGAGAAGACTTCTCGATGAGAAGGGGGGCCACCCACGCATTCAACCACAAAGCCGATGGCACGGCAGCGTGAAGCAGGTGGAGGAGAAGCAGGAATAGGAGGAGGCGAGGAGGAGCAAGAACAGGATGCTGCACAGGAACAGGATGAGCAGCGGAAGCAGGATGTGGCATCCTCTGCCTCATTGCTTTCAACTTCCGCCGTTCACCTACGTCGTCGCGTACGCAACAAGCGAGAGAGTCAGAGAACGACTGAGAAAGAGAGAGAGAGAGAGAGACACAGAGAAATATAAAGAGTCAGGTAACGATACATAGAGAGAGAGAGAGAGAGAGAACGAGAACGAGAACGAGAACGAGAACGAGAGAGAGAGAGAGAGAGCACACACATGCGTGCAACCCTTCCTTATACTTCTGAAAGGCAGCGGCACCCTACTTACAGTCGTCACCTGTCCGCACCCGAAGCCCCACTCGTGGCAGTCTCGCTCCTCTGAGGAAATCAGGCGCAACGCCGAAGGGCGACGGCGCGATGTGAGAGAGGGCTAGGATGTCTCACGTAAAATATGCTGAGCCGAAGCGTTGCGGGGGCATCGCAAGGCTGCCATGAAAGATTGGCACGAAGCAAGCAAAACGCGACGACCGGAGTCAACAAATATAATAGCCTCCCAAGCGACGATATGTATTGACTGGCGCAGTCGACATGCACAATATACATGTGTACATATATGTGTGTATGTGGATATATATATATATACATATATATATACATACATATATATATATATATATGTACGGAGGTGAGGGGGTAAGATCGAAGTGGAACGGAGAGCCCCCCTACCGGGAAATCGGTTTCAGTTTCGTGTTCGTGCGTGCCATGCGTGCGGGCGGGGCGAAGCTGCGTGGGCGGGCCAGTAGAAAGTCTCCTCCGGCTGAGGTGCGGCCGGACCAAGTGTTTCCTGACCGGGGGCCGGTGGCGCGCGGTGTCCCGACGGTGTCCCGCGTCCGGCTGATGCGCGGCCGGACCAAATCTTTCCTGACCAGGGGCTGGTGGCGCGCGGTGTCCCGCCGGTGTCCCGCCAGTGCCCCGTCGGTGATGATGATGATGATGATGATGATGATGATGATGATGATAATGATGATGATAATGATGATGATAATGATGATGATGATGATGATGATGATGATGATGATGATGATGATGATAATGATGATGATGATGATGATGATGATGATGATGATGATGATGACGTCGATGATGTTGATGCTGATGATGTGATGGCGATGGTGACGATGGTGTCCGGATGATGATGATGATGATGATGATGATGATGATGATGATGCTGATGCTGATGATGATGTTGACGATGTGGATGATGATGATGATGATGGTGGTGATGATGATGTCGCCCCAATGATGATGTTGTTGATGATGATGTTGCTTATGATGATGGGGTCCCGATGATGATGATGTTGATGTTCTTGATTATGGTGTGATGATGAGATGATGATGATTATGATGGAGATGATCATGGTGTCCCGGTGGTGATGATGATGATGATGATGATGATGATGATGATGAGGTCGATGATAATGATGTTGATGATGATGGTGATGATGATGGTGTCCCGATGATGATGATGTTTTTTTTGTTGCTTGCTTCTGACGCACGGGGTCGATGGGCCGAGCCCGGGGGCGCTTCCCTGGGGCAGCCTCGCTGGCGAGCTGGCGAGCTCTTACGGCAACTTGCCAATTAGGCGCCTGGTGCCTGCGGCTGCTCCTTGGGCAACCCCGCTGGCACGCTCTTCCGACGGCGGGTCCCGCTTGTGGCGCATGCCTTCCTCAGGGCTCGCCCTCCTGGTCCGAGGTCCAGAGCGTCAGATTGTCGCGGAGCAGCTGCATGATGAGGGTGGAGTCCTTGTAGGAGTCCTCTGCGACGTTGTCGAGCTCGGCGATGGCGTCCTCGAAGGCGGTGCGCGCCATCTTGCACGCCTCGTCCGGATTCGCCAACACCTCGTACTGAAACACAGAGAAGTTCAGAGCAAGACCGAGGCGGATCGGGTGCGTCACTGCCAAGTCCTTGTCGGCAATCGCTTGCGCCTCCTCGTAGGCTAATTTGGCGTCGTTCGAAGCCTTTTCCTTGTCAGCACCGGTTGTGTACTCGGCAATGTAGCGGTAGTAGTCGGCCTTCATCTTCTGGTAGAAGACCTTCGACTCGCCTGTGGTTGCCTTTCCGATGAGACTGTTGTCCAACACGGCAAGGATCTTCTTGCAAATGTCATCGAGCTCACCCTCCACCTTCTTGCAATACTCCTTCGCGAACTTTGCATTTTCCTCGTTGCCCTTGCTAGTCTCCTTCTGCTCCACGCTGGTGATGATACGCCATGCAGCGCGGCGCGAACCCACGGCGTTCTTGTAGGCCACGGACAAGAGATTGCGTTCTTCAACTGACAGCTCGTCCCCTGACTTCCCCACTGCCTCCATGTGAGTCGCCATCTCGTCGTAGCGCTCCGCTTGCTCCGCAAGCTTCGCGAAGTAAACCTCCTTATCGCGATTCACTGCCATCCCTACAACTGGCTGTTTTGCGAGGTGGACCCCCGGCCGATGCTACGTATCTCCAATCTGATTGGAAATCTCTTCGCCTTGAGCCAAAATGGCTACGGACCCCGATGATGATGATGATGATGATGATGATGATGATGTTGAAAATGATGATGACGATGATGGTGTCCCGATGGTGATGATGATTATGATGATGTTGATACTGAGAATGATGATGTGATGATGATGAATTTGGTGATGGTGGCCCGATGATGGTGATGACGATGATGCTGATGTCGATGATGATGGCTTCCCGATGATGATGATGGTGATGATGATGATGGTGCCGATGATGATGGGTTACCGATGGTGATGATGTTGATGACGATGTTGCGGATGATGGTGTCCCGATGATGATGATGATTATGTTGATGATGTTGTTCATGATGCTGACGATGAGATAACAATTATGATGAAGATAGTGGTGTTCCCGATGATGACGATGTTGATTATGATGATGGTGACGATGATGGCGTCCCGATGATGATGGTGATGATGAGGTTGCTGATGGTGGTGATGAGGTGATGATGATGATGGTGTCCCGATGATGATGGTGATGATGATGATGTTGATGACGTTGATGAAGCTGATGTTGATGTTGAAGATGACTTTGATTGTGAGATCGATTGTGATACCGATAGTGAGATCGATAGTGAGACCGAATGTGGGATCGACTGTGAGATCGATAGTCAGATCGGTAGTGACATCGATTGTGAGATCGATAATCAGATCGATTGTGAGATCGATCGAATGAAACAGATCGAGTGATAGCGGTTGTGAGATCGATCGAGTGAGATCGATCGAGCGAGACCGATAGTCAGATCGATCGTGAGATCGATAGTGAGACCGATCGAGTGAGACGTTGGTTCCTCCCCCTCCCCGTACCTCCTTATCACCCGAAGGGTGGTCGTATAGGTATATATGTATATGGATTCGCCTTCCGTGTTTGTACGTGCGTACGCAATGGTAGGCATAGGTGCGCGTATGTGTGCAAGCCTGTGCTTCATGTATGTGTCCGGGTGCGAACAACCTTCCGTGAATGCGGATCTGCGTGTGCTCATGTGTGACTGCGCGTCTGTCCATATCTGTGTGATACATACCCATCCGTAAGCAGATGTGAGTACCATGGTGTGGGTAGCGCTTTCGGTGGGGCTCCCTTTGGGGCCACGAGGCGTGTGAGTTTATGCCGAAATGGGCAAGGTGGTACCATGCGAACCCTGTCGCTTCCACTGGGGCCTTCGCAGCAGCTTCTTGTCGGGCCCCGGAACGTGCGAGGGGTTTGCCGAAATAGTGCGGGGAGAAGCAAGCCCTGCCATTGGCTGGGGTCTTCGGGGAAACTCTCATATGGGGCCCTGAAGCGCGTGAGGGGTGTGACGAAATGGTGCGGGGAGGCGCATGCGAACCCTGCCATTGGGACCTTCGCAGGAGCTCAAGCGTGCGAAGGGTGTGTCGACATTGGCTGGGCCGACGCATGCGAACCCTGCCACTGGAGCCTTCGGAAACACTCCCTGTGGGGCCGCGATGCGTGCGACGGGTGTGCAGAAATGGCGCGGGGTTAATTTTTTATGCTCCGCGGTAGCGGCCGTCACCGGCCCGGCGTCCCCCCCCTCCAGGTGACGTCACGTTCTGCGCCGTCGACGTCCGGGAACGCCGAGGAATGACCAAAGCCAAGTAGGACCAGCGTGTAGATGGCGCTCTGCGCCACACCGTCTGTGTACACCACAGCGCTCGCGTGCACCTCAGCGCGCGTGTACACCACAGCGTCGTTGTACACCGCAAATGCCGTGTGCAACGCAGCACCTGTGTACACCACAGTGCTTGCGTGCACCACAACGCCTGTGTACACCAAAACGAATGCGTACACCGCAGCAGCCGCCTGCAACACAGCGCCTGTGTACACCACAATGCTTTCGTGCACCGCAGCGCCTGTGCACACCAAGGCGCCGGTGTACACCACAGCCGTGCAACACAGCGATGGCGTACACCACAGTGCCTGCGTGCACAGGACAGGTGGAAAGAGTACGTAGGTGAGGATATGCTGCGGACCGCGAAGCACCACGCAAGGGGAGTGCTGAACATGTAATGCGATTTTCTTCCCTCCTCGCGGGTGGACATGGGAGGACACGGGGGGACGCGGGAAGAAGTGGGGGGACTCGGGGGGACTCGGGTGGACGTGGGAGGAGATGGGATGAGGTGGGGAGAGGTGGAAGGACTCGGGAGGACGTGGAAAGGAGGTGGGAGAGAAGATGGGACGAGTTTGGAGGAGGTGGGAGGACGTGGGAGGAGGTGGGAGGCGGTGAGAGGTGGGGTGATGTGAGAGTAGCTGGGAAGACGTGGGGGAAAGTGGGAGGAGGTGGGGGGGGAGGGGATGGCACCCGAAAGGCAGAGAGCCTCGAAACTCGACCCTCGAGAGTGGAGGACATAAATTCGTCGTGAACCAGAAAACACGACGTCCGATCGAGCGCCCTAAGACGTCTCGTCCCGCTTGCGGGAAAGGCGTGACTCACGCATGCACTTCGGAAAACATGCATCGGCGAACACCAAATCGAATATTCAACACAACCCTCACGCTTCAAAAACATGATGGACCCACGAACCCGGAAAGGGATATAGACATGTGGAGCATGGGCACGTTTTCACGATACCCAACGGGGCAACACCTCACGAAACATCCCACGAGACACCTCACGAAACATCCCACGAGACACCTCACGAAACATTCCGCGAGACACCTCACGAAACATTCCAGGAGACACCCCGCGAAACATTCCACGAGACACCCCACGAAACATTCCACGACGACAGGCAACCACTCAACCAAGGCGGTGTGGTCGTGCTGGGGAGTGGTCGTGCTGGGGTGTGGTCGTGCTGGGGGGTGGTCGTGCTGGGGTGTGGTCGTGCTGGGGGGGTGGTCGTGCTGGGGGGTGGTTGTGCTGGGGCGTGGTCGTGCTGGGGCGTGGTCGTGCTGGGGCGTGGTCGTGCTGGGGTGTGGTCGTGCTGTGGTGAGGTCGTGCTGGGGTGTGGTCGTGCTGGGGTGTGGTCTTGCTAGGGTGGGGTCGTGCTGGGGTGGGGTCGTGCTGGGGTGTGGTCGTGCTGGGGGTGCGTGCTGGGGGTGGTCGTGCTGGGGTGTGGTCGTGCTGGGGTGTGGTCGTGCTGGGGCGTGGTCGTGCTGGGGGGTGGTCGTGCTGGTGGGTGCTGGTCGTGCTGGGGGGTGGTCGTGCTGGGGCGTGGTCGTGCTGGGGCGTGGTCGTGCTGGGGCGTGGTCGTGCTGGGGTGTGGTCGTGCTGTGGTGAGGTCGTGCTGGGGTGTGGTCGTGCTGGGGTGTGGTCTTGCTGGGGTAGGGTCGTGCTGGGGCGGGTCGTGCTGGGGTGGGGTCGTGCTGGGGTGGGGTCGTGCTGGGGTGGGTCGTGCTGGTCGTGCTGGGGTGTGGTCGTGCTGGGGTATGGTCGTGCATGGAAACAAGCGTTTCGCTCAAGACATCCTCAAATTTTAATTCGCCGGCGGCTCGTTATTTATTTACCAGGGAAAAAATTCGCCGGCAATTCGCCGGCTCGTTATTTATCAGGGAAAAAATTCGCCGGCCTCCTTCAAGCAGGCACCGGGGGACAGGTTTACCTACTAAAAGAGAACCCTGGGCCTACGCCCTTTCCGGGAACAAATTCTGAAAAACAAGCGTTTCGCTCGAGACATCCTCGACAAATTCTGAAAAACAAGCGTTTCGCTCGAGACATCCTCAAATTTTAATTCGCGGGCGCTCAAAAACAAGCGTTTCGCTCGAGACATCCTCAAATTTTAATTCGCGGGCTCGTTATTTATCAGGGAAAAATTCGCCGGCCTCCTTCGACCTCGTTATTTATCAGGGAAAAAATTCGCCGGCCTCCTTCAAGCAGGCACCGGGGGACAGGTTTACCTACTAAAAGAGAACCCTGGGCTTAAGCCCTTTCCGGGAAAATTGCTACACAGGTGTGTGCACGCATGACAACTCCCCAGCCCGGAATTCATCCAAAAACCTGCCACGTGCATTGTGCAATTCGCGCTCCAAGCTGGCGTTGAAACGATCCCGGAAAGATTGTCTATTGAAGCAGTCCACATGGTTCTCGGACGGCCAACTCTGCGGGAGCCTTCTGGGCGCAGATGGGAGGAATCAGGGTGATGCGGGAGGACTCGGAAGGACTTGGAGATTCCAGAGGCGCTCCTTTTTCCAGAACCATTCCTTTCCACATCCTTTGTTAAAGCATTGTTTTTAGTGAAATTCACAGGCGCTCCACTTTGTCATAAGGATCGTTATCCATATTCTATGTGCAACAATGGTGTTCTGTTGTAAGCGGTTGCTGTGGTGCACACGCACGCTGTGGTGTACACAGGCACTGTGGAGCTAGTGCTGTGTTGCACACGGCTGATGTGGTGTACGCAGGCGCTGTGGTGTACACAAGCGCTGTGGTGCACGCCGTCGCTTTGGTGCACACTGGCGCTGTGTTGCACGCGGCTGCTGTGGTGTACGTAGGCGCTGTGGTGTACACAAGCGCTGTTGTGCAAGCGAGCACTGTGGTGTACACAGGCGCTGTAGTGCAGATCGCCACCTACATGCTGCTGCTACCCGTCCTCGGTCAATCCTAAGCATTCGCAGACGCCGCCGGCGCGAAACGCGACGTCAAACGTCACTGGCATCCTTCAGCCCCCGCCCCTGGTGGGGTGACGGCCGTCATCGCCCCAGAGTAAAAAAGTAAACATGCTTTTGCGAACCCTGCCACTGGGGCTTTCGAAAGAGCCCCCCATGGGGCCGCGAAAGGTGTGTGAGGGATGTGCCGGCATATTGCGAGGGGACGCATGCGAACCCCGCCACTGGCGCCTTCGATGAAGCTCCCTATATGGCCACGGAGCGTACTGTACGAGGGGTGTGACGAAATGGTGCGGGGAGGCGCATGCGAACCCTGCCACTGGGGCCTTCGCAGGAGCTCCCGATGGGGCCACGAAGCGTGCGAAGGGTGTGTCGACATGGGTGGGGCGGAAGCATGCGAACCCTGCCACTGGAGCCTTCGGAAACACTCCCTGTGGGGCCGCGATGGGTGCGACGGGTGTGCCGAAATGGCGCGGGGAGACGCGTGGTGTTTTTATGCTCCGCGGTAGCGGCCGTCACCGGCCCGGCGTCCCCCCCCTCCAGGTGACGTCACGTTCCGCGCCGTCGACGTCCGGGAATGCCTAGGAATGACCGGCGCCTCGCGTGCACCTCAGCGCGCGTGTACACCACAGCATCGTCGTACACCGCAAGTGCCGTATGCAACGCAGCTCCCGATGGGGCCACGAAGCGTGCGAGGGGTGTACCGAAATTGTGCGGGGAGACGCGTGCGAACTCTGCCACTGGTGCCTTCGCAGGAGCTCCCTGTGAGGCTACCTGGCGTGCTAGGGGTGTGCCCATCTGGGATCGGCGGCGCCATGCGAACGCACCCAGTGGGGCCATAGGTGGAGCTCCCTGGAGGGCATGATCCTCGTGGATGGAGTGCCGAGATGGGCGCGGGGACGCCATGTCAACACACCCACTGGGGCAGTAGGTGTAGATCCCTGTGGGGCACAGTCCTCGTGAGGGGCGTGCCGAAATGGGCGCGGGGGACGCCATGCGAGTGCACCCACTAGGGCCGTAGGTGGAGCTCCCTTTGGGGAACGATCTTCATGAGAGGTGTGCCGACATGCGCGCGGGGGCGCCATGCGAATGCACCTACTAGGGCCCCTGGAAGAGCTCCCTGTGGGGCGTGATCCTCGTGAGTGAGGTGCCGAAATGAGCGCGGGGAAGCTAGGTCAACGCACCCACTAGGGCCGTAGGTGCAGCTCCCTGTGGGGCACAATCCTCGTGAGGGGTGTGCCGAAATGGGCGCGGGGACGCCATACGAATGCACCCACTAGGGCCACAGGTGCGGCTCCCTGTGAAGCACGATCCTCGTGAGGGGTGGCCATGTGAACACACCAACTGGGGCCGCATGTGGAGCTCCCTGTGCGCCACAAAACACGTTAGGGGTGTGCCGAAATGCGAAGACGGAAGAAGATGTTGATGAGGAGGTGGAGGGATGAGGTGGAGGAGGAGAAGGAGACGGAGACGCGTGGCGCTGCAGATCCATACCGAGGACCCAACACCACAGAATGAGAAACGAAACAACGAGAAGAGAAGAACACGCACACGCATGCGTGCACGCACACTTTTGCTTCCGCCGCCCTCCGCCGGCATTGCGCCGGCTACCGCCGGCTTCCGTCGGCGGAGGCGACCTCGTTTCACTTCCGCCACCTTCCGCCGAGGAAGAGATGGAAACTCCTACAACTCTCGAAGGCGAGGCCCTTTCTGAAACGCCTCATTGTCTGTATCGGCTGAGGCTGTTCCTCGACGAGCGAGAGACTCCCAACGCTCACAGGCTTGCACCGTGCGCCAGGTCCCCCGGGGAGCACGCGGAGCGGCCAACAAAAAGCCGCCCGACGGGGCCTGCACGGGGCCGCCGCAAAGAACGAGATTTCAAGCACTACGCCGAAAGCGAAAATAGCTGACAGGTCCGAATCACGAGCCTGGGCTTAACCAATGACCCACACTGGGACAACCTGCCAGTCCATGAAGCGAGGGACTTCTGGATCAGTCTCATGCGTACGGGGCTGGCAGTTAGCATTCACGCCGCACCAACATGCAAAACGTGGAGCGGAGCCAGGTGGAACCAACCACGTGAACGAAAGGATGGGGTACCTATTTTTCTACGAGACGAAGACGGACCTTGGAGATACAGATGGCTCAACAGCAAGGACGCGCAGCTGCGAATGGGAAACGGACTCTTGCGTGCTACCCTTCAGCTCCCACTTGCAATTGGCAGGAGCTTCGCTAGAGAACCACGGTCGCTGCAACCATAAGGGAGGGAGGTCACGTATCGCACTGCGCAATGACAGGGCGGATGGTAATGTCCCCCAAGTTATGCGAATTCCTGAGACGTGCCTTCAAAAACGCATGGGGACTAGTACTGCATCCAAGCCAAGCGCCAACATACGTCCGCAAACAGTTTGAAAAGTTTTACGTACGACTTGACCAGCAGCAGCAGATACAACCAGACTCTGCTGGGCGAAAAGCTGAGGAGGCAAACGCAAACATGGAATCCTTGAACACTCTCGACATCAACAAAGAGCTCTATGCACCGACGGGGATTGCAGACGATGCGCTGATTCAGATGCTGGGTACGAGCCCACGTGACGATAACTTCTGCACTGGCTACTACGACTGTCAGCGAGATGGACGCAACTCAGCAAGCCACCCAAGCGGAGATTGCCAGCCTCCCCAGCCTAGGCTAGCGACACGTACGCCGTCTCGGGAGGACGCGGACAGATGGAACACGTACTGGAAGGACCTCGAGAGAATTGACCCGACCGATCATGGTAGGCAATGCGGCATACGCTGAGCGCTACCAACGCTTCTCGGGGCACGCCGCAACGACCTTACGTCATCGCCGTCACCCATCGCCAACCCAGCCCACCAACACTTGTAAGCACCATCAACTTTGATGACCCCAGTTCCAACGGGAGCATCACGGGACACCATCGTGATGTACTGCGTAGCCTACTAGTAGCGCAGTTGCGTATCCCCAGCCCGCATTGCATGTACACCCCCTCAACTTTCGAGCTCACCAGCCACAAGCTTCAAGCCGGGCGTACAGTGAACTTGTAGGATACCTCACGGCGGACATGGCGGTCACAATGCAATACGGCCCCGAGCAAGTCAAATACGACAACATGGAAGGCACGACGCACATGAACGCGGCATCTACGACGCCACTTTCCAAGCAGAAAACAAGTGGATACAGACACTGACCAAGGTGGTCGTCGCCCGTCGCAAATTTTAGCCACCAAGCCAATGCAGAATCGGTATACTTCCGGATGGAAGAAATCAGACAAGGAGTACGGCACCACATCAAGCGCCACCAGAACAGCCACCTCACCTTCTACAAGGCCAGTGGCGACTACAAGCCCGATGAATACACCATGACCGCTGCCCAGGCGCAACTCATGACGAGCGGCACGGGCTATATCCGTTTTGGCCACCACATCCTCTTTCCACGCAAGTGGTTTCTCTACATGACCGCCACCGAGTACACGGACGAGGTCATCATCATCAAGGACAAACACATTGCCATTCCGATCCCTACAAGTACGCCCATGAGAAACAAGACGCTCAAGGACATCCTCCAACACAAACTCTTCGACAATTTGAGCGATTACCCTGTGCATTACTTGGGCCAGATCGTAATGTACGGCTACCGTGATGATGGTGATTGTCCACAGCCCACGACGCTATGACGAAAAGGAGTGGGGCGGAAGAGGCTCGTCAACAGTTCGCCGGTCGGCAGCCGACGCCCCTGTCGAAGCACAAGCACGCACAGCGCTCGAGTGCCTGCTATTCGGCTAGCGCTGCGTGGAGGATCACAGCTGGGACGCGCAAGGGCAAACTGGCACTACAGACGGACATATGATCAATAAAACCACCGTCGAAAGACACCTGAACCAACTTCTACCAATTTTGCCAACCCGTTGCCAAACGGGGACATACACTACTGCATCCGCGCGCGCTACGAGATAGGCGAGGACGTACCACAGGGGGCTTGGAAGGCCACCGGCCCCATCAACTACAACCTCCCCCTGTTCATAAGCATCGCCTTCGAATGGCCCTGCATCGACGAGGGCGGCAACAAAGGTAACGACCACAATATCGAGGGCAAGGACGTCCGTCTTGAAGGTGTCATGTACGAGGACGGCAACGCCAAATAACGGGGCATGGACCACAACAAGGAGGAGGGCAACGAGGACAAGAAGCGCAAGATGGATTACACGAGCGACGAAAACAAAAAGGACAAGCCTGACACATAGGCATACTATACCGCGTGGCACGGGGTACCAGCGGTGAGCTCCAAGGCCGCTTACTGATACACTCTACCAGGATGTATGTACTTTACACCCTCGCCGCGATTATTCGCGTCTACATGTTCGCGCGGCCCCACTTAAAAATTATGTTGACGGGGAGACCTCGCATGACAATCCGTTCGGCTAATGTGGAAATAACCTTCGTTGTCGTCCTCGCGATTGCGCCCTTATTGTCTTCTCTGTGCGTTATCATTATCACCTTGGCGCAGGGCCCTCACCCGCTCCCCGCGATGCCCTTGCCTCGCCCTCCTGCTGTTTGTTTCGTCACCCACCACCTCCTCTCCTGTCTATTGCAAGAGTGCGAGCGTCGATGTTCCTCGACGCCGTCGCCGCCTCGGCCAGCGCGGGCGCATTCTCGAATGGCCGCGTCGCGCGGCCGTTGGGACAACCCCGCGGGCCAGGCCGTTGGGGCAACCGCGCGAGCCGATGCGGCGCGGGAACCAGCCGTTGGGACAACCCCGCAGGCACCGAGCTAGTCACGGCCGCGCCCAGGCGGGAGGCAGCACGAAACCAAGCTCTGCGGCGAACTGCTCGGCCCCATCCCTGGAGCTACCCACTTTCTCATCGAACTTCTCGAGCGCCTTCCGCAAGGACACCGGCGGCCCGCGCTCCAGAAACTCCCGCGTGGGCGGCCGCAGGATCAGCATGTTCCGCATGCGCGTGGCGCGGGAGAGCATGACGTAAAGGTACAGCCCGGACGCAATGGTTCCCCCCTGCGCAAGATTCGGCTGACGACGCGTTACCACCGCCAGCCCGGTGACAAGGGTTTCTTCCTGTCTCCGATTCGGCTGACGATGGGTTACCACCGCCAGCCCGGAGACAAGGGTTTCCCCTCTGCCCCCGCTTCGACACAGGATGGGTTACCACCCCCAGCCCGGACGCAAGGGTTTACCCCTGCGCCCGGCCGCCGCCGTCGTCCTCTTCCTCGTCACCTAATGGGTCGGGCGAATCGCCAATTACAAGGTTGAGGATGACCCGCTCGGAAGAACAAACATGAAATGCGGGCCCCATAAGGGGGGGGGCTCCCACATGAGACTTACTCACAGTTCACTCACAGACGGGGCTCCCGCCTGATACTCCCCCAATATTCAAGCCTCAAGCGCCCCAAAGTAACGACAGTTACAGGTTCGAAAATAACCCGCTCGGATTAAAAACATGAGGTGCAGGCCCCATAGGGAGAGGGTTCCCGCCTAAGACGTCCACGGGATTCACTCACTGACAAGCCTCCCGCCTGATACTCCCCCCAATTCAGACCTCAGGAGCCCAATATTGACGACAGTTACAGGTTCGAGGGTGATCCGCTCGGATTAAAAACAAGAGGTGCGGGCCCCATAGGGAGAGGGCTCCCGCCTACGACGCCCACGCAATTCACTCACTGACGAGCCTCCCGCCTGATACTTCCCCCCAATTCAGACCTCAGGAGCCCAATAGTGACGACAATTACAAGTTCGAGGGTGATCCGCTCGGATGAAAAACAGGAGGCGCGGGCCCCATAGGGAGAGGGCTCCCGCCCGAGACCTTCTCGCAATTCGCTCACAGACGAGCCTCCCACCTGATACCTCCCCCATATGCAAGCCAGCGAATGAGTGGGTGAGTGAGTGAATGAGTGAATGGCTGAATGAGTGGTGATGATGATGAGGATGATGCAGATGATGAATGAATGGGTGCGTGAATGGGTGAGTGAGTGTGTGATCAAGTGATGATCAAGGTGATCAAGATGGCCTGCGTGTGAGTGAATATGAGCGTGAGTGAGTGTGTGAATGATGACGATGGTGGTTGTGATGATGACGATTGAAGGAGTGAGTGGGAGTGCATGAATGAGTGAGTGAGTGATGAAAATTATGCTACTGATGTTGATGCTGATGTGGTGTTGATGCTACTGAGGTTGATAGTGATACGTGTGTGTGACAGGAAAGGGTGTGTTATCCTGCGCGGGGGTGTGCAGAGAAAACAAGAACCCGACTTTGGATGTGGGGAACAATACGATGCATCCATACGGTTCCTACCACACCCTCCCTCCCCTGCACGCACGTGTGCGCCATGTGCGGCCGTGTGTACTTCTGGTCTCGGGGTAAAGCCAAAAACACCTATACTGGTTGCGACACCACAAGACTACCGCGGGGACGCGGAAGCCATGACCAGCGCATTACTTGCCAATTAACCAACTAGCCCGCCTGTCTGCATCCCCTACCTACGGTTCAACTGGATATTACTACATCAAATGCATTATTCACTACATCCCGTTATCACTATAGCCCATCTGCTCGAACCACTGATTAAACTGCAGGCGTTTACACAATGACAGCCTACACGTACCCGGTCCATTATCATGGGTCCGATGACGCTGGCAGCGTACAACAACAAACGTTCGCGGAGACAGGCGCCTGGCTACCAGGCATGATTTACGAGAACAAGTGAATACAAGATGGGAGAAGTTGCGTACGGAGCGGAGGACAATACCTATTTCAAGATCGCTGACGTCAAGTCCGCGCCGAAACACTAGCCCCAAAATCTGCACGAGAAACTGATCAAAATTTACAAACACCACATACGCCGATATTACCTGGGACGTCACGATTGACAACAAGGACGTGGGGACCCCGCGACGAGCAAGAGATACCGTTCCCGCTACGAGATTGAAAGTGGAAGGCGCAAATACTTTCTATGATTGTCCAGACGGCCTGAAACTCATCGATCAGCCTAGTTACGATGACGGGTGGATCAAAGTATGGAACCGAACTACTGGATGATAACGGCGCCCAGACAACATAATGAGGGCGCGCCGCTGGATGTCCCCTAGGGGCGGGGGGGACCCCCGCCCCCTCCCCTTTCCCCGATCCGCCCCCCACCCCCCCGTTGCCGATCCGTCGTCGGGGACCCCCCCCCTCCTCACTAACCATCTCTCACTACCCACTAGTCACTACTCACTACTCACTAGTCACTACTCACTAATCATTAATGGCTACTCCCTACTCGCTACTCACTACTGACTACTCCCTGCACAGTACTCACTACTCACACTTCCCTATTCGCAACTCACTATTCACTACACGTTGCTCCCAACTCGCTACTCACTACTCACTACCCACTCCCCACTACCCACTATTCACTACTCACTACTCACTACTCACTACTCACTGCTCACTACTCACTCCTCACTCCTCACTACTCGCTACTACTCACTATTCACGACTCACTACTCACTACTCTCTATTCGCTACTTACTACTCACTATCCCGAGGCCCGCCCCCCCCCGTGCGAGAGAGGCCCTCTCCCTGGCCTCCTGTTCGGCGCAAGGGGGGGGAGGGGGGGGGGGTCGAAGCCCCGCCCCCTCCTTTCCAACGCCAAGGGGGGGATGGGGGGGGGGGTCGGACCCCCCCCCCCCTCTGCAAGGGAGGGGGGGGTTCGGAACCCCACCCCCCCCTCAAGGGAGGGAGGGGGGGGGGATCGAAAATCTCACCTTGCGTTTGAAGGGGGGAGGGGGGGTGTTCTGCGAGCACACCCCACCTTTCGAGTATTCAGGGTCATCCACTGGATCATATTCCAACGCCACGGGTTGACCGTCGCCGCTCCCTCCGCACAGCAAGCGTGGGCCTACAGAGACGACGGAGGGGCCGCAGAACCACGTACGTGGTGAGCACCCTCCCTTAGGTACCTGGCCCATGCGTGCGACTGATATCCGAAAACCCAACTTGATTATTTGCTTTGCTGTCACGCCACACATGCTGCACTAAAATACGTCTTTACACCGTACATCGACCCCAGCGTTACAAACAAGGCAAAGTCGTCCACAGCGCTACGGACACGCGCGTTACATGTACATTCTTATATCCACGGTACTACGCCGCAAGTGGCACGGACGATGTGAGTGGCCCGCTCTCCCTACCCTATCCCCCCTTCGTCCTCATGAGAGGCCCCCTTTCCTCCCTCCCCTCTTCCTTCGTGGCTGCCACTTCCTAGCAAGCTCTCTCATTGCACTGAGCGGGACCAAGCGGTGAAAAAGCAAACTGCACGAACTTCTTTGCTCGAAAACTGAAGGGGCCCCAGGACACGCAACAAAAACACACACATAAAAATATTCCCCATAGTCTCCCATACTTTCTGGGTTTCCGTCTTCCCCCCCACTCCCAATCTTTTCCCCTATTTTCCGAGGAATCGAGGATCAATGGTGTCTGTGTGTTTTTTTCCCTCCTGATTCTTTGCTCGACAGCGCGCGGGCCAGTGAGAGATCTGGGCCCCCCCGGTGGTCTCGGGGGCTCCCGCGTCTCCCGCCCGCTGCCCGCCGCGCGGTGCGAGCCGCCGTGGCGGCGCGGACGAGAGAGAGATCGCTGCGCAGCGCTGCGCGAAAGGGCGAGCGAGCGAGCGAGTCAGCGCGCCGCCGTCGAATCGATAGCAGCGTCGGGAGCGGCCAAGAGGGGGGTGTCCAAGAGGGGGGGTGCAAATCATGACCGGCGGCACGTGCGCGGCCCAGCGGGGGGGCCAGGAGCGCAATGAAGCAAGAAGAGGCGCCATAACATCTGGGGAAATTTCATGGCCCCGGCCATGATATTCCCCCCCCCCCCCCCCAGTCATCACCCCCCTCTTTGCCGCCCCCGACAGCGACTGGATGAATGGAGGCGGCCGGGGGAGTGGAGAAGACTCCAGCCCCTCGGCGAAAGGAGGCAGGAGCTGGAGGCCCCCAAAGGCCCCCTCTCCTGCCACCCCCGACCCTCCCCCCCCTATCCAGAGGCCTCCCCAATGGTGTCCGAGTAGACGGAGCCAGAGGATCACGCCGCATCGCCGATGCATCGGCGATGACTGCATCGGCGGCGCATCGGCGACGTCGGCGTGGAGAAAATCGGGCTCCACATCGAGCCGCATCGCCGATGCGTCGGCGATGTTGCGCGATCCTCCAACCCCATTCACTCGGACACCATCTGGGAGGCCTAGATTTGTCGCCCGCCCATTACGCCGGCAGCTTGGGCGTTGCGGCATTTGGAGGGATAGCTGGGGGGGCGGGGGGGGCGAAGACAGATGCACCCTGCGTGCACCTCTGGGGCCCTACAAGGATCCTTTACGGTCCCTCTACTGCAACCCTTCACCCCCCAGTTATGTTGGCGGCGCGAACAGGGGGTTGGGGATGGGGCTTTTTGGCGGCTGCTTCTTAGAAGGAACCGGCCCTACATCTGTAGCTGAGACCCGCGCCCTCTAAGAAGCAGGGATGTTTCTGCGGAACCCTCCCCCTCCCACTACCCCCTCTGCGCGTGGCTGAGATACCGCTATTCCCCGGACCTCTCCCGGGGTGCGCTCTGACAAACATTTCGAGGCGAATCCAGCGGTGGCGGTGAGGGCCTCTCAGCAAGCCCCCCAAAGGCGAACACGAGCCCAGGGTAGCGGTATTGGTCCCTTCGGCTACACGCAGGAGTGACCCTTGGTGCGCGTCTTTTGATGGCCGCGAGGGGGCCAAAACCAAGCGCGCAGGCCGCTGCTATCGCATCGCGGTCGGCGATCGGGGGGGGCCCAATGGGCACGCACCAGAGGTCATTCTGGCGAAGGGTCACTCTAGCCTGCAATCGATGCCTTTCCTGGAAGAAAAAAAAACGCCATAAACATAAGCTTTTGGCGCTCCGCGCGGATTTTTGGATCTGCGCCGGACCCCCTCCCTGGCGCGCTCCGCGCGCCAGGGGCGGCGTCAGAGCCGCCAGGGGGGGGGGCCAGCGCGGACCCAAGAAATCAGCGCGAAGCGCCAAACGCTTGTGCTTATGCCGTCTTTTTTCTTCGAGACTCTTACGTGTAGTCGATGCCATTCTTCCTAGGCGGCGCGCCCGGGGGGGAAGTAGGAAGGGGCCTGCCCTGCCAGAAGTCTCGAAAGTCCCCCGGCCTTGAGAGCAGCTTTCTAACCCTTCCCCGAAGACAACTAAAAACTTCTCAGCAGGAGCGAGGGCTCTTGAGAATTCCCGCCAACTTCTGAGAAAGCCTTCTCCTTCTCAGTTCCCCCCCCTCGCTGGCCGCCGAATTTGGGTTTCCGTGCCGTCACTCGGGTCGCCGGCGGCCGTTCGGGACGATCCGAGCACCCCCGGAACACCCGCGGCGAGGCGTAGCTGCTGGCAAGCATCCCGAGGCTGGAAAACCGCCGAGAGCCCGCGAAAGCACCCGAACACCTCGAACCTCGAAGTTCGAACCCCCCAAACTCCTCGGACACCCTACGCGTAGCCGATGCCTTTCCTCCTCGGACAGCACGCGGCGCCCGTACAGCGCGCGCTCCGCTGCCCGACCGGCCCGCGGCGCGCGGCGCGCCGCGGCCCACGGAGGCCGATGAGGAGCAGGAGGAGGAGGAGAGGAAGAGGAGGAGGAGCAGGAGGAGCAGGAGGAGGAGGAGGAGGAGGGGGAGGAGAGGAGGAGGAGGCGGAGGAGGAGCAGGGAGGAGGAGGAGGGGCAGGAGGAGGAGCGGCAGCAGCAGGAGGAGGAGGAGGGGCAGGAGGAGCAGGAGGAGCAGGAGGAGGGGGGGGTGCTCTCCAGGGGCCGCGCCTCTGCGGCGGCCCAGCGGCAGAGGCCCCCCTGGCCGCGCGCGCCGCTGCCCCGGCGACGCCGGCGCCGTCTGCGCCGTCTGCGTCGTCGTCGACTTCGCCCCCGCTTTCGCTCGAGTGCCCCCATCCTCCTCATCATCATCTTCCCTCTCCTCCTCCCCCTGCTCCTCCTCCTCCTCCTCCTCCTCCTCTTCCTCCTCCTCTTCTTTCTCCTCTTCCTTCTCCTCTTCCTCCTCCTCCTCTTCCTCCTCCTCCTCCTTTTCCTTGGCGCGGGGCCAGCGTGTCGAGCCGCTGTGCGCACGCCGGCAGGCAGGCGAACGCATGGAATAACGATGTTATAAAAAAGCTCCGTGGCTCGGCCAGCGACTCAGCCCGGGCCGAGGGGTCGCCCACTTGGTTGCGACTTTGCCCCGACGCTGGACTGGACGCTCACGGAATCTTTTCCCCGGGACCCCAGGCGGGCGGCGGCGGGGCGGCCCAGCGCGCGGGTCAGCCAGCGGCGCGCCTGCCGGTGGCGCAGGCCCAGCGCGCGGGCCATCCGGCGGCGGCGGCGACGGGGCGGCCTGGCTGCGGCGCCCCGAGCTCGCGGGCCGCCGCCTCGGCGTGGCGGCACCCCTCTAGAGGGTGGAGCCCGTCGCGGGAGATAACCTCCCCGCGCCGCGGGCGCGAAGCTCGGGAAGCGGTCGTGCGCACGGCGAGGCGGCCCTGGAGGCGCAGCTGCGCCCGCGCCCGGGCCGATGTCGTGGTCGCCGCCTGGATCGCCGTGCCGTCGCCCCGCGACGGGTAGATGGCCGCCTCGCGCGTGCGCCATCCTAACTCGACCTTTGCCAGCCGGGGGTCGACGGCCTCTGTGAGGTGCGTGCGGATGCGCCACTTCCTGCCCGCCCGCGCCGGCCCGTGTTCGGGCTCCTGGTACCTGTGCAGGGACCGCGCCGAATACTGGGACATGGCGCATTCCTCCAGGTTGGCGCGCAGCCTCCACATCCACGCGGGGGCCGTCGGCGCCGCGACAAGCGCCACCCGGCTGGGCTGGGATCCTGGCGCGGTGGACTCGATCCTGGCCGCCAGCGCCGCCGCCGCCCGGAAGGTCAGCGTGGAGAGGCGCTGCGGGATGCCGAGCTCCCGGAGGAGGAGGAGGAGGACCCTCGGCGTGGGCGTGTCGATGTCCAGGAGGCGAGTGGCCCACCGGCCCTGGTCGGCGTTTAACCGCGCCTCCCAGTCGTGGCGGACGATGAGGAGGGGCGCCGCCCAGCAAGCCTGCGGTCGGACTCTGGCGTCCAGAACACAGAAAATTTCGATTGAACTATTAAAAACAGTCATTGAAAGATAATTTCTTTAGAACAAATCCGCAGATTCTGGATGAATTTTTAAAGACAAATCAGATCATCGGAATCTGAAAGCATGGTTGTTCCGCCCTTACAATCAGAACGTACAATCCAAAGGAACAGTGTATATATATATATATATATATGCGCTCGTTCTCCTGCCCAGTGGAAAGCCCATCTGCGTGGGGAGCCCCTGCAGCATGTGTGATCTACAAGATATCGCGAAGTCACATTGAGATATCGTCGGTCCTGTGGGTGGGGCGGGCGAGGCCTTCATGGGCGAGTTCGCTCTCGCATGGAATGTCAACCTTTTCCCCGGCCCTCCTCTGGGCCATCGGTTTCCTCGACAAGTTCGCAGAGCTGATTCGCGTCGAGCGTCGGGCCGCCTGTTTCGCTGGGCAGGGGGGCCAGAGCTCTAACGACAATTTCATGGTGTCGCTCGGGATTGCGAAGGCCACTATGCCAGCGCAAAAATAAATGGATTGGGGCACGACCAACGCCCCCGTTCGATCGGCCATGCATCCCGAGGCGGCCGGGTTCCAACCTTGTTTTGGAGGCCTGGAAATTGGCACCAACACCAGCACAGGGGTTTGCCTCCACAGGGAGATGATGATCTTAGATTTCGGTGTTGAATATTTCGGTCACCTTGGAAGCCCTAATATTACCACCATCACCGAGATGGGGATCGTCTTCCCTCGGTGGAGGCACACCGCCGATCTTGGTGTTGGTGTCAATCTCTAGGACTCCGATTGTTGAGTTGTCGGCTTCCTACGTTGCCGCCTTCTACCTGCAACCTGGCCGCCCCCCCCCGCCAGGCCCCCGTCTCGGACCTCGAGCCCTAGTCATGGGCATCGCGCAATTCTGGTCGCTGGACCTGGGGATTACTCAGAGGGTCGGGCTAGGCTGAAACAGCTGCGCATTGGGTTCGCGCAGAGACCTGATGTGGAGATCGCCGATCTGGGCATCCGACCTTTCGCACTACGGTAGCTGGGCGTGGACAACTAAATTGAACTGGGCCCCTGTGTCTGATGAACAAATTCATCCTGGCATGGGGTGCTGTGCCTTGGCGGCGACGAAGTGGCTTGCCAACCGTGCGCGCCACATGTTTGGTGCGGCTCCTGCTGGCCATGACTTTGTCCCGAATTCGCGGACGATGCAGGCGCGCGCGTTGCCTCCCTGGTGGAGTCTGCAAGCGCAGCCTCAGACGACGAAGCCGGCGCTTGCATTGATGGAGCCAAGGTCGCCGACCAGTAATTACTGCAGGGCTGGTGTGGCCTCTCTGGAAGCGTCTTCGGAAGCACAGTCAGGTGCTCGCCGGGGTTATTAAGGCGTGGCTGCCCACGAGCATGGACAGTGGATGAAGAACTGCGCATCCTGCTAGGAAGCAAGCGCCAGTGGAAGCCCACGGCCGCGCTTGCAGCTGGAGGTGTTGCTGTCTCAGACCCCTTTCCCCCTTGTGAGAAGCGAGTCTGCGCAATGTAGCAGGTTGCGGCAGGCGTCGGCCAGCCCGCCCAGCAAGCGACGCTGTGAGGGCATGTCGCCTGCCCTTCCAAGAATGTCTGGCAACGACCTGACCAAATCGGCCTAGCCAGTCGAAATAAACTTTTGAAGCGGCTGCCTTGATGTTCCCATTGGTTGAAATCCTCGCTTCCCTTTCCCGTCGCGTTCGATGTGTCCCAGTGCTGCTTGTGCTGAAGACCCTTGGAGGCTGGCGCCCAATCGGTCTTCCTGCTTCCTCTTTATGGGTCGCCAGGGAGGTGCAGAAGGGGCTCTGCGAAACAGTGGCGGTTGTCTCGTGCCCTTTCGTACTTAGGGAAGCGTGAACTTCGACTGGGCAGGTCTCGGGGACGATGTTGTGGGACATGGCTAAGGTATTGGACACGTTCTGCTTGTGTCGATTGTTGCGAGAATGCCTCGCGGAGGGTCTTTTGTGGATGGTCCAGTTGTGTCCGAACACGCTTCGTGATGCCAAGTGCCGGATAGATGAGACCACCTTCCATAGGTGGCAGGGCCTGTTTTCGCCCAGTTGGGAGTGATTGCTCCGTGTAGCTTCGCCGCCACGCTTGGGAGAGCCAGTTTGATTCGATTTGGCCCCTCGGCGGAGACAAGTGGTTTCCCGCTGTTGGCCTTGACCACAAAATACGTTGACGACTCAGGGCCACCCTGTGTGGGCTCCCCTGCCACGGTCCTCGATGGGCTCGTGGAGGCCTTGATGGGCTTGCACAGGGCTCCGTCGACGAGTTGCGGTATGGGGCTTCTCGCACCAAAGTCGACGTCATTGATATTATAATCAAGTGTCGGTTGAGCGTCGTCCGTTACTCTGCGGCCTGGCTGGCCCTACTGTCGAGATCGCCACGAATCTAGGAACCGACGATTCAACCAGTTTGTCCTCGAATTACATAGCGTGCTAAGTAATTCCTGGCTCCGTTAGACAACTCCCGCGAGAAATGGGCAAAATTCGCAAGTCGCTTCTACGGTTGTCCGACACTGTTGTTGTGTCTGGTGCGCTGCCAAGAATGTCGCATGGCGCCGAATGCCACGGCCATTCGGATAGGGAGGTGCGCAAGATCCGCCAGGCGTAGGGCACAGGTTTGCGGCCACAAGCAGAACTAAGAACACCTAAGAACGACGCGCTCGATCGGCCCGGATGCCGTCCCGAGACGGGTGGCGGGTGGCCACAAGCTACGAGAAGGACGGAGACTCACTGTTCTTTGCGCTCTCGAAGATGACCCCACATGGGGGGGATTGCTCTTGTCTTGCGTTAGTGCCAAGAATTGCGGGCTGCTCGCACTGTCTCGTACGAGCATTGTGCCTCATGGCCGAGGGCTGGCCTGACCTGGCGTCGGGCGGGCAGGCACAAGGACACGTGTAGATCGCTCGCGCGCTGCTGCCATCTGCGGCTTATCAGCGGACTGTCGAGACGCACAGGCGAAACTGATCACGGTTCTCTGCACCTTGAGATTGCCACGTCACGGCGATTGCTGAGGTCGTCAATTGAAGTCCCCCCATCTGCTCGCCACTGGTGGGCGGGTGCCTCCCCTCTTCGCTCGCAGCCGCAGTGGGCTGCGACGCCGTGCTGCTGCCTCGGGCAGTGCTTCATGCGGGA
>CAUYUJ010000262.1:70874-116152 GCA_963575745.1 Prorocentrum cordatum | reverse complement strand
CTCCCTATGGGGCCACGGAACGTGTGAGGGGTGTGCCAGAATGGGGGGTGGAACCGCATGCGGGCGCAGCCACTGGGGCCTTCGGTGGAGCTCCCTACGTGGCCACGAAACGTGTGAGGGGTGCGCCAGAATGGGTGTGGGAGGGGGAGGAGGGGGGAGGAAGGGGAGGAGGAGGAAGGAGGAGGAAGGAGGAACGCGGGGCGACGTCTCTTCAAAACGAGGACCCAACACCACAAGATGGTTGGGAACAAAACTTCCGTCGAGATTTTTTCGCCAACTAGCCCCCCAACGCGCCGGAATTACTCTTCTAGCTTCGCCGCTAACGCTCTTAGGGAAGCTCTACGAGTCACTAAGGGGCTATCCGGGAAAAACAACGCTTCGGAGACCTTGGAAACTGGGAGCCGGCGGTAAACCGTCAACCAGGTTACCGCCGGGAGCCTCGTAGAGCTCTATTCTCGCGCAGCGCTGCTCGAAACGCAGAAAATTAGTCTGGCGAAAGACCCAACCATATGCAGTTGTGAATGCCGCAATTGTGCTGGGTGGTGGCGGACGCATGCGGGCGGTGCCACTGGGACCTTCGGTGGAGCTCCCTATGGGGCCACGAAACGCTGTACTGGATGGGTGAGACGCGGTCAGCAAGGGCTGTGCTGCGTGGTGGCGGACGCATGCGAGCGGTGCCACTGGGACCTTCGGTGGAGCTCCCTATGGGGCCACGAAGCGCTGTACTGGGTGGGTGAAACGCAGGCAGGGAGCAAGGGCTGTGCAGGGTGGTGGCGGACGCATGCGGGCGGTGCCGCTGGGACCTTTGGTGGAGCTCCCTATAGGGCTGCGAAGCGCTGTTCTGGGTGGGTGAAGCGCAGGGAACAAGGGCTGTGCTGGGTGGTGGCGGACGCAAGCGGGCAGTGCCACTGGGACCTTTGGTGGAGCCCCCTATGGGGCCACGAAACGTGCGAGGGGTGTGCCAGAATGGGGTGTGGAACCGCATGCCAGCGCAGCCACTGGGGCCTTCGGTGGAGCTCCCTATGGAGCCACGAAACGTGTGAGGGGTGTGCCGAAATGGGGGGTGGAACCGCATGCGAGCGCAGCCACTGCGGCGTTCGGTGGAGCTCCCTATGGGGCCACGAGACGTGTGAAGGGCGTGCCGAAAAAGGGGGTGGAACCGCATGCGAGCGCAGCCACTGGGGCCTTCGGTGGAGCTCTCTGTGGGGCCACGAACCGTGTGAGGGGTGTGCCGAAATGGGGGGGGAACCACATGCGAGCGCAGCCACTGAGGCGTTCGGTGGAGCTCCTCTTGGAGCCACCCACGAAGCGTGTGAGGGGTGTGCCAGAATGGGGGGTGGAACCGCATGCGGGCGCAGCCACTGGGGCCTTCGGTGGAGCTCCCTATGGGGCCACGAAACGTGTGAGGGGTGTGCCAGAATGGGGGGTGGAACCGCATGCGGGCGCAGCCACTGGGGCCTTCGGTGGAGCTCCCTATGGGGCCACGAAACGTGTGAGGGGTGTGCCAGAATGGGGGGTGGAACCGCATGCGGGCGCAGCCACTGGGGCCTTCGGTGGAGCTCCCTATGGGGCCACGAAACGTGTGAGGGGTGTGCCAGAATGAGGGGTGGAACCGCATGCGGGCGCAGCCACTGGGGCCTTCGGTGGAGCTCCCTATGGGGCCACGAAACGTGTGAGGGGTGTGCCAGAATGGGGGGTGGAACCGCATGCGGGCGCAGCCACTGGGGCCTTCGGTGGAGCTCCCTATGGGGCCACGAAACGTGTGAGGGGTGTGCCAGAATGGGGGGTGGAACCGCATGCGGGCGCAGCCACTGGGGCCTTCGGTGGAGCTCCCTATGGGGCCACGAAACGTGTGAGGGGTGTGCCAGAATGGGGGGTGGAACCGCATGCGGGCGCAGCCACTGGGGCCTTCGGTGGAGCTCCCTATGGGGCCACGAAACGTGTGAGGGGTGTGCCAGAATGGGGGGTGGAACCGCATGCTGGCGCAGCCACTGGGGCCTTCGGTGGAGCTCCCTATGGGGCCACGAAACGTGTGAGGGGTGTGCCAGAATGGGGGGTGGAACCGCATGCGGGCGCAGCCACTGGGGCCTTCGGTGGAGCTCCCTATGGGGCCACGAAACGTGTGAGGGGTGTGCCAGAATGGGGGGTGGAACCGCATGCGGGCGCAGCCACTGGGGCCTTCGGTGGAGCTCCCTATGGGGCCACGAAACGTGTGAGGGGTGTGCCAGAATGGGGGGTGGAACCGCATGCGGGCGCAGCCACTGGGGCCTTCGGTGGAGCTCCCTATGGGGCCACGAAACGTGTGAGGGGTGTGCCAGAATGGGTGTGGGAGGGGGAGGAGGGGGGAGGAAGGGGAGGAGGAAGGAGGAGGAAGGGGGAACGCGGGGCGACGTCTCTTCAAAACGAGGACCCAACACCACAGGATGGTTGGGAAAAACTTTCTCAAACATTGAAAGAACAAGACGACAAAACACGTTTTTCGATTTTCCTTCAAAGTCGGTTCCGCCAAATGTTTTGATAGTAATACTGCAGCTACGGACCTGGTAAACCGTCAACCAGGTTACCGCCGGGACCCTTGTCGAGCTCTGAACACACAAGAAGAGAGCCCACATAACAATATATGAGCGTTCTCGAATGTCAGCTGATACTCGCAACGTTTTTTTTTTTTTTTTTTTTTTTTTTTTGTTTGATGCGATGTCGTTTCCCAGCCATCTTTTGATCGAGCACTGGACCTGCAACCCCGAGAATTGCACCATTAAGCGCGTCATAATCGACTGCAGACAATCGTAATCTGGATTTTCAAACGATCCTTGGAATTTCTTACAATCTTTGAACCACGACCAGGTTCCGACGTGTATCCCGATGGTCGTCGGATCCTCCTAATTTGCGAGAGCTGTGCAACGGCTAGAGCCCTGAGAGTTGCGCCATCGAACGCGCCATAATCAATTGCAGGGAATAAAAATCTGGATTTTCAAAACGAAGTTTTAAATTTCTCACAATCTTCAAAATACCGACCCCAAATTACCACATTGTCCGTTCTGGCCGGTTTGGCGAACTGGCTCCACCCCGCGCCGGAATTCCTATAGCTCATCGATGCCGAAGAGCTCTACGAGGTACGACGCTCCGGGGAGCTTGGACACGACGCTGGCGGGGCTCTGCGGAAGCGCTTCGCGCACCCTGGACCCACGCGTATTGGGAAACGCTAGGAAACCACGCTCCCGAACCCGCTGGGAACTCAAGCAGATCTCTGCGATTCTGGACCGGCAAGCGTGGGAGTGGGCCCCCCACCCACAACCTTCCGGCTTCTTCTCTCAAGCCCTTCTGCTGCAAGCAGCTATCCGGGAAATCCCACCAGCCCTTTGGGCGTGAGTGGTTTAGAGAGCCCGCTCTGTCCTCAACCCCCCTTCTCCCCCTTCGGGGAGGGGTTTACCCCTCCCCCTCCCCCTTCCCCCTGGGCCTGGAGAGGGACCCCCGCGGGTGGTCAGAGGGTCTTTTTCGACTCCTGGGAGGGCCAAAAAACGACGACCCTCACGAGGACTCTGGCCCCGACGGGGGGAGGGAGTTTGGCCCCTCTGCTCGTCTTTGAAGCAAAAATCATTGATTTTACTACGGTTTTGGCCCCATTTGGGCGTCCTGAGGGGGCCGCGCTCATCTTCCTTCATAGCAGAATCATTCATTTTACGAAGGTTTTGGCCTCATTTTGTCCTTTTCAGGGGGCAGCTCTCATTTGCGCTTCTGAGGAGGTCGCACGAGGCCCCAAGATAGCCCCAAGAGGCCTCCAGGAGGCTCCCAAGAGGCCTCCAAGAGGCCCCCCAGAGGCCCCCAAGAGGCCCCAAGAGGCCCCCAAGAGGCCCCCAAAAGGCTCCCAAGAGGCCCCCAGAGGCCCCCAAGAGGCCCCAAGAGGCCCCCCAAGAGGCCCCCAAGAGGCCCCCAAGAGGCCCCCAAGAGGCCCCAAGAGGCTCCAAGAGGCCCCCAAGAGGCCCCACGAGGAGCCCGAACGACTCACACCAGGACGAGGGGCCCGAACGACTCACACCACGAAGAGCCCGAACGACTCACACCACAAGGAGGGGCCCGAACGACTCACACCAGGACGAGGCGCCCGAACGACTCACACCACGAGGAGCCCGAACGACTCACACCACGACGCGGGCCCCGAACGACTCACACCACGAGGAGCCCGAACGAGTCACACCAGGAGGAGGGGCCCGAACGACTCACACCAGGATGAGGGGCCCGAACAACTCACACCACGAGAAGCCCGAACGACTCACACCAGGACGAAGAGCCCGAACGACTCACACCACGAAGAGCCCGAACGACTCACACCAGGAAGAAGGGCCCGAACGACTCACACCAGGACGAGAAACCCCAAACGACTCAAAGTCACGAGGAGCGCTTTCTCTCCCTCCTCCTCCGCCTCGTCCTTCTCCCGCTCCCCCCACAAGGAGGATGTACAAGGAGGCGGGAGGAAGGAGGAACAGGGGAGATATGCGGGGCCAAGCGGACACACGCCTGAAAAACACGACTGTCGGCATGCTTCGCAAGAGTTGCTGCTGTGAGATGGGCTGGTGGGGATACGCGAAGCGTGAAGAATTACTCTCTAGCTTCGCCGCTTCGCTCTTAGGGAAGCTCTACGAGTCATGCCGAAGAACTCTACGAGATACTAGCTGCATCCCGCGCCGGAATTCTTCCAGCTCATCGATGCCGAAGAGCTCTACGAGGTACTCTCTAGCATCGCTGTTTCGCTCTTTCGGAGGCTCTACGAGTCTTCGTTTTCTAGCTTCCCCGCTTCGCTCTTAGGAAAGCTCTACGAGTCACTAGCTCCGCCCCGCGCCGGAATTCCCCTAGCTCATCGATGCCGGAGAGCTCTACGAGGTACGCTGGAGAAGATGCCAAGGGAGCTTGTGGGCTGGGAACGTGTAGCCTCGCAGGAACCCCCGCAGAGCTTCCAAGGAGCTGCGGGACAACTTCGCGCGCGCATATTGGGAACGAGTGGGCAAACGCTTGCCCGAACATGCTGCAGCCTCAAGCTGGGCACTGCGAGGTGTCCTGCCTGGCGCCCGACAGAGCTGCCCGGCCACCCGTCGCTGCTAATGTCTAGTCTGGAACCCTCTATTTTCTCAACAGCTACCCGGGGGTACTTGGGAGGTTTACAAGCTTCAGTGGAAAACTCGCCAGCTTGAGAATAGAGCTTTCCCAAGAGCTGCACGATCCAAAACGCGTGAACTTCCCGTGGGGGAAATTTGAGACCCATCATCGTTTTGTCCATCCATAGTACCTCGTAGAGCTCTTCGGCATCGATGAGCTAGAGGAATTCTGGCGCGGAGTGAGCTAGTTGGCCCACGTGATGACCTGGCGTGGTTTTCTTGAAGGTTGTGATAGATTTGGACACTTGTTTTCGGACCACTATTTTTGTAACGTGAAGTGGGTTGTGCCGCGTTTTCGGCTGAAAATCTCAGTTCCGTAGCTGCAATATTACTGTCAAACAACGTGGAGGAACCGTCGGTTGTCGGAGTGCATTTAAGCTAATTTTTACATGAATTGGGCTCATTTTTTAATTGTCCAAGGGAGCTCTTGTGTTACGTCGTGTTGGAAATATGCTACCCTAGCTATAACGAGAACGTGAAATCGCGTGTCATGTCCGTACCCGCTTTGTGCGCGATGTCCCGGTCATGTTCGCAAAGTAACGGTCGCAAGACACACGACCTGGCATGGAATAGTAACATCCATCCATATGAACGGGCAATCCAGACATTTTCATAGCCGCGGCTCTTGGAATCATCGGATCACGTTGTTATATTTGTGCGCGCATGAAACATCACTGTGGCGTTCAGTTTACCCAATTTCGTTTTCGTGAATATGCAAATCCCCCCAAGGACGTGTCGCGTTCCAAACCCTACAACGTTGACATTCCCAAAAACACGGTCGTAGTGGTCTGAAACAAGTATGGATTATGGCGGAAACTCAACACAACGCAATCTGTCATCACAGCGACAGCGCCGCATTTTTTTTGGGAAGCGTGCAAGTATTTTCGGGAAAGTGAAAGGTGAACAAGCTGCCGACACGACGGGTGCGTCGATCTGTATGTGTGCCCGCTCCCAATACTCCACTCTGTGAAGACACTTGTGGCGTTCAAAACCCGGATAGCGGAGCAGTCCAAAGCGCATGAAAGCTTGTGGGAGACGCTGACAATGACGCGTGGCAGGATGGCTGGGGAACTTGCGAGCTCGATAGAATCCTGTGGGGGACGGACGCTTGAAGCAATGTCGGGGGAATTGGAAAACTCGAGAAAAGAGCTTCGCGGGAGCTCCCGAAACGCTTCGCAGGTGCTGCGGGCAAACTTGCGGCAGACGTATTGGGGATGAATAAGATGGCCCCAATAAGCGTTAATGAATAAATGCCGGTAACTCGAAAACGGTGGCCAGATCGGATTTTTTCCCAGCGTGCGGCCAAACTCGGACAAACGAACACGCAAGAACAATGTAGTCCGTTCCCGTCGGCTCCGTTGCGTCTTGGCGGCCCAATTTCGCATCATATCTGGATAAATCTCGGTCATGCTGCTATATAGCGGTCTTTGCCACTGTGCAATTTTCGGGGGTGCTCCGAATCAATTGTGATTACGGTTCTGACTATCCTACTTTTTCCGTGCTCAGCCGAGCTCGCGCCATCGCATGGATCGCTGTTGAAGCCTCGGGAGGCTCGACGCTACTAGTACCTTGCGCGACTGAACGAACAGTGGGGGAACTGTCGTGGAGGACGGAATAGGGCTGAAATGTATGGGGCACAGAAGGGGATGAAGGATAGAGAGACCAGTCAGGCGGAGGGCAAGAGTGAACAAAGAAAGGCTGGTGACGATACTTGTAAATATGGTGCTCTTTGGTGTGCTATCTTGTGCCTCAATGCACATTCGTCTCAACCACTGTTTAGCTCAAATCCGTCAACCGTCGTCGCTGTCATCCACAACGTCTCCGGTCGGCACCAACAAATTGTAAACGTAATATCGACGACGTATCTGTATACCGGCCACAGCATTACCACACATCCAGGCGGCGTGAATGCAAACATGATTCATCAACAAACAACGTATTCGCAAAACACTGAAACATGTACCAGCCCGTTTTCTAACCGTCGTAACCACGCGTAAACATTACCATTTGCATTCCTTCTGTAGCTTGGAAACACCTCCACGGTCGCCGAAACAATTTTCGGCGGTTGCCAGAAGCGGTGTCCGGGATTGCCGAAGTGGTTTTCGATTCCATCGTTGGTGCTTGTTGCTTGCCGATTCCGTAATACGTTTCTGATTCTGGTGTTCTATTCGGGATGTTGGTGCTGCTGGAAATTCAAAAAGGATTACGACATGGGCTTCTTGGAAAAGCGGCTGCCCTCCCTGAGCGAGAAGTAACATGGACACAGGGACTCACACTCCTAGGATCGCAAAGGCGTCCGTGCTGGGATTGCCGAAATGGTTGCCAATTCCGTCGTTAGTGCTTGCTGCCTGTCGATTCCGTAGTAAGTTCCAGATCCAAATATTTAAATATGAATGTTGGCGCTGCTGGAAAGTCAACGAGGATTACGGAATTTGTTTCCTGGAAAAGGGGCTGTCCTGAGCGAGAAGTAGAATGGGCACGGGGGTTCACACGCTTCGAATCGCAAAGAACCCCGTGCCAGGATTGCCGAAATGGTTGCCAATTCCGTCGCTGGTGCTTGCTGCTTGTCGATTCCGTGGTAAGTTTCTGATCCAGATGTTAAGTTCTGGATGCTGGCGCTGCTGGTAAAGAAAGAAAGAAGTCATATCTTTCGGATTACGAATGAGGTTCTTGAGAAGGGGCTACCCTGAACGAAAAGTGGAGTGGGCACGGGGACTCACACTCCCAAACTCGCAAATGCACCCTTGGTAACAAAACGGGTCGTAAGATGTGGCTACCACCAATATGGACATGCAAGGTGCGCGGCAGACCTAGACGAGTTGATGGATCACGAACGACAAGGTGGCCGTCGCAGTATTCTGTTCAAGAGACGCGCTGTCGAGGCTCTTCGCTGTACGACTTCGGAAGCTGCATTTTCAGAACCTCGGGCAACTAAGCCAACACTTGGAAATACGCTGTGGTGGGACTTATTGTGGCACCATGGGCAAGCGGTGTTGTAAACAAGAAGTCGCAGCACACACGTAGAGTGGCAAACGTAAGGTTGCAGGTAACAGGGACACTGCATCGGTTACATTAGATATAATGTGTTTGTGCAAACACTTGCGACATATGACGCGTCTTCTCTCCCGGTGTTGGTAACAGGGCCGTAATTCTAACATTGGGCTTCAATATGTCATTGCTTCAGAAGTACGCCAGAGAAAACTACATCATGGGAGAACACGTGATCGAACACACATAGTGCAAACGGAACGCGGTACCAAACGGCGGAGGTATGCACGAGCTTGGAGCCATGTGATGCGCACTTTTCTGTACATGTGGGCATAGATGTCGTCGTGACGTATTCGGGACAAATGTGGGGAGATACACATCTCACGGCCTGCCCCATACGATGCACTGCTTTCCAACATTATAATGTGAAGCGGGAGGTTACGGCATGCTGTTCCGGGCAATGAGAGAGGGGAGGGCGCGCCCGTGGCACACCCCTCAATGGGGCACCCCCTTAGCTACCATTTTTTCCTGCCCCTCCAAAGCTGCGCTCCCCCCCCCTCCCCGCCCTCCCTTTCGCGCTCCAGAAGCTACCCACCCCCTCCTCTTTCTGACCAAAAGGAAGGGGCTTAGCTGCCCACCCACCACCCTTGCGCCTCCCCTGCCAACCCCCCCCGTCCTTTTTCTTCGCCCCTCGGAAACTATTCCCTCCCCCCCCCTTTCGCGTCCCGGAAGCTAACCCACCCCTCCCTTTCCAAAGGGGGGGGCTTACCCCCCCTCCCCCTTCGAACCCTCCCTGCCAGAAGCCCCACCCCGCTCCCCCCCTTTTGGGCTAAAGGGGGGAGTCTTGGACCCCTCCTTTGTCTAAAGGAGGGAACGCCGAAAACCAAAATGGCGCCAAGGACCAAGAGAGCGCAGAAAACCAAAGAGCCACCGACAACCGAAAGGGTGCGAACCGAAAGCGGTGCGTCGAACACCAAAGGCACCGAAAACCAAAGCAGCGCCGAAAACCAAGGGGGCGTCGAAAACCAAAAGGGCGCCGACAACCAAAAGAGACCCAGAAACCAAAGGAACGCCGAAAACCAAAAGAGCGCCGAAAAGCACAGGGGCGCCGAAAGCCAAAAGGCGCCGAAAACCTAACGAGCGCCGAGAACCGCCGAAAACCAAAAAAGGCTCCGACAACCAAAGGGGCGCCGAAAACACAACAGGCGCCGAACATCAGCGCCGAAAACCAATAGGGCGCCGAAGGGCAAAAAACACCCACACCCAGAAGGACGCCAGAAACACCACAAGGTCGCCGAACTTGAAAAGGACGCTGGAAACCAAAGGGGCGCCGAAAATTAATAGGGCGCCGACAACCAAAGGATCGCCAAACGCCAAAATGGACCGAAAACCATAACGGTGCCGAAAACCAAGAGGGCGCCGACAACTAAAGGAGCGCCGAAAACCAAAGGGGCGCCGAGAACCAACGGAGCGCCGAGAACCAAAGGAGCGCCGAGAACCAAAGGGGCGCCCCAAACCGAGGGGGCCCAGAAAACCACAAGGAGAACGAACACCAGAGCAATGCCGAACACAACAAAAGCGCCGAAAACCAATGATGCGGCGGAAACCAAAAACTCACCGAAAAACAAAAGACACTGAAAACCAAAGGGCGCCGAAAACCAAGAGGGCGCCGAAAACCAAAGATGCGCCAAACACCAAAGGGGCGCCGAAAGGCAAAACGAGCGCCGAAAACAACGGGGCGTCGAAAGCCAAAAATTCGCCGATAACCAAAAGGCACTGGAAAATCAAAAGGGCGTCGATAACCAAACGGGCGTCGAAAAGGAAAGGGGCGCCGAAAGCAACAAAAGCTCTGAAGACGGACAGGGCGCCGAAAACAAACAGGTTGCCGAAAACCGCAGGGGCGCCGAAAATCAAAGAGGCGCCGACAGCCAAAGGGGGCGCCGAAAACCAAGGATGCACCGAAAACCGAAAAGGGCGTCGAAAACCGAACGGCGCCCCGATAACTAAAAGGGCGTCGAAAACCGAAAGGGCGCCGAGAACCAAAGTGGCACCGAGAACCAATGAGGCCCAAAAAACCACAAGGAGAACGGACACCAGAACAACGCCGAACACAAAAAAACGAACATCAAAGATGCACCGGAAACCAATTGGGCTCCGAAAGCCAAAAAGACACCGAAAATCATAATGGCGCCGAAAACCAAGAGGGTGCCGATAATCACAGGCTTGCCGAAAGCCGAGGGGCGCCCCAAACCAAAGGGGGAGGGCGCGCCGCTGGATCACCCAAAGGGGGGGGGGGGGGTTCAGAACCCCCCCCCCCCTTTGCCCGAGCCGTGGTCGGCGAACCCCCCCCCCCCCCCCTTGCCCCCTTGCCCGAGCCGTCGTCGGCGAACCCCCCCCCCCCCCCCCCCTTGCCCGAGCCGTCGTCGGCGAACCCCCCCCCCCTCCCCCTTTCCCGAACCGTCGTCGGCGAACCCCCCCCCCCCCCTTTCCCCGGCTCGCGCCCCGGCTCCGGAACCCCATCCCTACCACCCCCGCCCCGACCCCCCCGAAGCCCTAACCTCTAACCCAAACCCTGAACCCTAATCCATAATCCCTAACCCGAAGCCTAAACCCTAACCGTAGACCTAACCCTGACCCCAAACCCTAACACTAAGCCTAGCCCTAACCTAAGCTCTAAACCTGAACCCTTAACCCTAGCCCTCAACCCTAATCCCTAACCTCAACCCTACCCCTCACCCTAAACCCTAAACCCTAACCCTAACCCTAAACCCTAACCTCAACCCCAACCCTGACCCTAAACCCTAGATCTCTAATCTTATTATTATTAAACCCTAAACCCTACAGAGGCGGCTTCTTGCGCTTCGCCCTGCGCTTCGCCCTGCGGTTCGCCATGTAACCCCCCTCACCATCCTATGCAAAACATACTATTTCCTGATCATGCGTGCTCCCAGGCGCGCTCCTGGATCGAGCCTGCTATGGGGATCTTCACGACCCGCTACGTAAACCACACACAATCCTATGCAAAACATATTATTTCCTGATCATGCGTGCTCCCAGGCGCGCTCCTGGATGGAGCCTACTATGGGGATCTTTACGACCCGCTATGTAAACCACCCACAATCCTATGCAAAACATATTATTTCCTGATCATGCGTGCTCCCAGGCGCACTCCTGGATCGAGCCTGCTATGGAGATCTTTACATCGCTATGTAAACCACCCACAATCCTATGCACAACATATTATTTCCTGATCATGCGTGGTCCCAGGCGTAATCTTTATGTGGGGGTGGAGATGCGGGGGGGATTGATAGCCACCGCAGGTGAGTGCCTATGCAGGTAGGTATTCCTGGCCTTGCCCTGTTAGACCCTGCTCTAAACTCTAAACCCTAACCCTAAACCCTAACCCTAACCTTAAACCCTAACCCCCAAAACCCTACACCCTAAACCCTGACCCTAAACCCTAACCCTAACCCTAACCCCTACACCCTAATCCTTAACCCTAACCCTAAACTCTAGCCCTAACCCTAAACCCTAAACCTTAACTGTAACCCTAAACCCTATGACCTAACCCTAAACCTTAACCCTAACCCTAAACACTGAACCCTAAACCTTAACCCTAAACCCGAACCCGAACCCTAACCCTAAACCCTCACCCTGACCCTAACCCTAAACCTTAACCCTCAACACAAACCATACCCCTAACCCTAAACCCTAACCCTAACCCTAAACCCTAAACCCTAACCCTAAACCCTAAACCCTAACCCTAACCCTAACCCTAAAGCCTAACCCTTAACCCTGAACCCTTAACCCTAGCCCTAGCCCTAGCCCTAGCCCTAGGCCCTAAGCCCTAAACCCAAAACCCAAAACCCAAAACCCAAAACCCAAAACCCAAAACCCAAAACCCAAAACCCAAAACCCAAAACCCAAAACCCAAAACCCAAAACCCAAAACCCAAAACCCAAAACCCAACGCCCAAAACCCAAAACCCTAAAACCTAAATCTCTAATCTCTATAATTATTAAACCCTAAATCCTTCTACCCCACGCGGCCCGATTGGAATCTAACTTCTGCGGTCCACTTTCCCTATGAAAAAAAAAACAAAAAAAAAACACTACATCCTGCCCGACCCGCCATGCAAACCATCACGATCTACTGCAACAAACACTATATCCGGATCATCCATCGTCTCCGATGTGCACTTTCCTTATGGAAAAAAACACTATCTCCTGCCCGACCCCCCATGCAAACCCTCACGATCTACTGCAAAAAACACTACATCCTGATCATCCATCGTCTCCGATGTGCACTTTCCCCATGCATACCCTCACCATCTGCGAGCGGGCACGCACGGAACCCGTCTCGGGCTGTACGACTACATGCAATCGACCCATGCATGCCCCCACCATCTGCGAGCGGGCACGCACGGAACCCCTCTCGGGCTGTACGACTATATGCAATCGACCCATGCATGCCCTCACCATCTGCAAGCGGGCACGCGTGGAACCCCTCTCGGGCTGTACGACTACATGCATTCGACCCATGCATACCTCACCATCTGCTAGCGGGCACGCACGGAACCCCTCTCGGGCTGTACGACTATATGCAATCGATCATATCCTCACCATCTGCGAGCGGGCACGCGCGGAACCCCTCTCGGGCTGTACGACTATATGCAATCGACCCTCCCCCTGTACGACTTGAACGGAGAGATGATCTTTATGTGGGGGTGGAGATGCGGGGGGGATTGATAGCCGCCGCAGGTGGGTACCTATGCGGGTAAGTATTCTTGGCCTTGCCCTGTTAAACCCTAAACACTAAACCCTAAACCCTAAATCTCTAATCTCTATTATTATTAAACCTGAAACCCTGCACCCCCATGCCTCCCGATGTCCGATCCGAACTCCTGGATCGAGCCTGCTATGGGGATCTTTACGGCCCCCTATGTAAACCACCCACAATCCTATGCAACACATACTATAAACTGATCATGCGTGCTCCCAGGCGCACCCCTGGATCGAGCCTGCTCTGGGGATCTTTACGACCCGCTATGTAAACCACCCACAATCCCATGCAAAACATACTATTTCCTGATCATGCGTGCTCCCAGGCGCACCCCTGGATCGAGCCTGCTATGGGGATCTTTACAACCCGCTATATAAACCACCCACAATCCTATGCAACAAAATCATTTCCTGATCATGCGTGCTCCCAGGCGCACCCCTGGATCGGGCCTGCTATGGGGATCTTTACGACCCGCCGTGTAAACCACCCACTTCCGAGGTCCACTTTCCTTATGAAACAACACTTTCTTGGGGAACCTATGCTTTGCCATGCTGTGCTATGCTATGCTATGCCGCGTGTCAAGTGCACGCGCAACACTTTACTGTCCCGCCCGCCCGACCCGACCCGCCCGTTAGGGTCCGTCCGCCCGACCCGACCCGACCCGCCCGTCAGGGTTCACGCGTGTCAAGTGCACACGCACCATACTTTAATGTCCCGCCCGCCCGACCCGACCCGCCCGCTAGGGTCTGCCCGACCCGACCCGACCCGCCCGTCAGGGCCCGCCCGCCCGACCCGACCCGCCCGTTTAGGGTTCACGCGTGTCAAGTGTACACGCACCATACTTGAATGTCCCGCCCTCCCGACCCGGCCCGCCCGTTAGGGTCCGCCCGACCTGGCCCGACCCGCCCGTCAGGGTCCGCCCGCCCGACCCGACCCGACCCGCCCGTTTGGGTCTCCCGCGCGCGCGCGCGCGGCCGCCGCCTCTTTGCTAAGCGCTTGCTCCCAGGCTTGCTCTGCTATGCTATGCTATGCTACAGCCACTGTATAACATGAGAGGAGAGATGATCTCTATGTGGGGGTGGGGATGCGGGGGGGATTGATAGCCACCGCAGGTGGGTGCCTATGCAGGTAGGTATTCTTGGCCTTGCCCTGTTAGACCCTAAACTCTAAACCCTAAACCCTAAATCTCTAATCTCTATTATTATTAAACCCTAAATCCTTCAAAACCGGCCACTATGCATCCCCCCCTCCATCCTCTGCAAAAAAATATCATTTCCTGATCATGCGCTCTGAAAACGATGTTTTTTACAATGGATCGTGACCGGGTCTATAAACGGGCCGGGCTGATCCCTGTCAAAAAACACTGTATCCTGATCATGCGCATCGAATTTATCAGAATCCTATGTTTTTTTCATATGTTTCGTGCCCAACCCGGGTCGCGGGCCGGGTCGCGGGCCGGGATGCGTACCGGAGTTTTATAATGCCAAAAAACTATAACCTTAACATCCTGCTCTTGCAAGATGTGTCCATGCTTATATTCCATTGCAAAAAAAAGGACAAAGTGCACACGCGCGCGGCGGCCGCGCGATCATGGCCAACTCCTTTGGACATTTCAATGTTTTTTTCAGCACTGGTGTTATGCGACAGCCACGCTACGTGGCTGCGGTTATCCCAATGTTGTGGAACTCGCCTTTGTGCTAATCTATGTTATGCTGGCATAGCATACGAGAGGGTCCGCCCGCCCGTTAGGGTCCGCCCGCCCGACCCGACCCGCTTGTTAGGGTTCACGCGTGTCAAGTGTACACGCACCATACTTGAATGTCCCGCCCTCCCGACCCGACCCGCCCGTTAGGGTCCGCCGACCTGACCCGACCCGCCCGTTAGGGTCCGCCCGCCCGACCCGACCCGACCCGCCCGCTGGGTCTCCCGCGCGCGCGCGGCCGCCGCCTCTTTGCTAAGCGCTTGCTCCCAGGCTTGCTATGGCATGCTATGCTATGCTACAACCACGGTATAACATGAGAGGAGAGATGATCTTTATGTGGGGGTGGAGATGCGGGGGGGATTGATAGCCACCGCAGGTGAGTGCCTGTGCAGGTAGGTATTCCTGGCCTTGCCCTGTTAGACCCTAAACCCTAAACCCTAAACCCTAAACCCTAAATCTCTAATCCTTATAATTAATAAACCCTAAATCCTTCCAAACCGGTCGCTATGTAAACCGGCCTCCGTCCTATGCAAAAAAAACCATTTCCTGATCATGCGCTCTGAAAACGATGTTTTTTATAATGGATCGTGACCGGGTCTATAAACGGGCGGTCCTGATCCCTGTCAAGAAACACTATATCCTGATCATGCGCATCGAATTTATCAAAATCCTATGTTTTTTTCATACGTTTCGTGTCCAACCCGGGTCGCGGGCCGGGAAGTGTACCGGAGTTTTGTGTTGTAAAAAATACTATAACCTTAACATCCTGCTCTTGCAAGATGTGTGCATGGTACTATTCGATTGCAAAAAAAACGACAAAGTGCACAAGCGCGCGTCGGCCGCGCGATCATGGCCAACTCCTTTGGACATTTCAATGTTTTTCAGCACTGGTGTTATGCGACAGCCACGCTAGAGGCTGCGGTTATCCAGATGTTGTGGAACTCGCCTTTGTGCTAATAAATGTTATGCTGGCATAGCATGCGAGAGGCGTTGCATAGCAAAGCACGTTGAGGTCGGGCGAACCCTAGAGTGCGCCCGACCCGACCCGACCCGCTTGTTAGGGTTCACGCGTGTCAAGTGTACACCCACCATACTTTAATGTCCCGCCCGCCCGACCCGACCCGCCTTTCAGGGTCCGACCCGATGCTTCGCTTTGCTATGCTCTGCTATGCTACACTATAGGTTTCCCACTTTGTGGGGAACCTATGCTTTGCCATGCTCTGCTATGTTGTGCTATGCTATGCAATGCCATGCTACACTATATGTGTTTTGGGGGAACCTATGCTTTGCCATGCTTTGCTAAGCAATGCTATACCATGCTATGCTATGCTACAGCCACGCTATGACATGATAGAAGATATGATCTTTATGGGGGGGTGGAGATGCGGGGGGGAATGATGGCGACCGCAGGTGGGTTCCGTTGAAGGTTGTAATCGTGGCCTTGCCCTGTTAGACCCTAAACCCTAAACCCTAGACTGCAAGCCGCGGGCGGTGCATCGTCAGAAGCCCGTGGCGCCTGGCCGAGCGCTCAGCGAGCCTGCCCATTCCACGTACGTGGCACCGACGAAGCGGCGAGAGCCGCTGAGGAGGAATTCGCACGCCGCGCGTATGCAGCTCCGCTGGTTCGACTAATGAAAAGAACCCTTAACCCCAAGCGCTAGCCAAAGGGTTCGCTGCGGTCGGTGCCACCCCCTGGGGCTCCAAACCTATGAAAATACAGCATGCGGCGCCCTTTCGGCCGTCCGTGGGGCAGCAAACCATATGAAAATACAGCCTGCGGCGCCCTCTCGGCCGCCCGCGGCGCCCAGACGCTTCCAGAAGCTCCCGGGAGCTCCCAAGAGCTCCCCAGGCGCTCGCGGTACGCTCCCAAGGCGCTCGCGGAACGCTCCGAAGTGCTCCCAGGCGCTCCCAGGCGCTCCCGGCACGCTCTCAGGCGCTACGAGGACCTCAGAAAAGGAACCCCTAACCCTCAGCCCTAGCAAGCGGGTTCTCCGCGAGTCGCTACACCCCCTGAGGCTGCAAACCCTATGCAAATACAGCATTCGGGGCCCCTGGGTGCTCCAAACGCATGAAATTACCGCATGCGGCGCTTCAAGCACTTCCAAACGCTCCAGGCGCTCCCAGGGACTCTCCAACCGCTCCCAACACGCCCTCACGCGCTTCCGCAAGCGCTCCCAGGCGCTCCCAGGAGCTCCCAGGCGCTCCCGAACTCGCGAGGGGGTGCCAGACCCACCCCCTCGCGCTCCCCCTCCCCCCGACACGAATCTCTGTGGCTCGTCATCGCGTGCGCTACACTTCCTGCCCGCATTCATGCATCCTCCGAGTGCCGAGCGCGCGTGCGACGCATGCGACGCCGCCCGCGGTCCTTCTCGCGCCATGCTCAGGCTGGTGTCGCGCACACACACACGCAGTGTTCACCGCCACCGCCAGCGCTCGTGCTCGCGCCATGCTCATGCCGGTGCCATGCGTACACAAGCAGTGTTCACGTCTGTGCCGCGCTCTTGCACGTGGCGCACAAGGTCACCACGCGTGCGTTATACATGCGAATGCGCACGCGCACGCGCTAATACCCACGCTCGCGCTGAACATCCGACGCATCAACGTATGAAGGTTTTCCTAAACGCATCGAAAGGAACCGCTGAACAGTCGCTGCCCTCAAGCAATGCACGGCATGCCGATTCTGGCACAAAGAGCTTCGGGCCTCGGGGCCAGAGCGAGCATCCGCGCCCCGCCGAGCCACGATGTAATCACAGAGCGCTGCTGCCGCTAAATCATGCAAGCGCTGGAGTGAAGCTGCTGCGCTCTACATGGCCCCCAATCATATAATCATCCGAGGTGGCCACGCGGCTGAGCGCAGTATAGCCGGCAGCTGGCCTCGGCCATCCATCTAAGTATATTGTGATATGCGAAAATTCATCGCCCTGGACCTTATCTATCGTGCTAGCGTATCCTAAACGAATCGGAAAATATACAGCATTATTCTTCTCGCGATCAGTCCAGCGGAAAATAGCGAGGCGGTGCCCCGTCTTTGTCTTCACGCGCAGGACGTCTTCGGCCACGTGGTAGTTCTCGACCACGCATAACATACCATTCACGAAATCATCCTCTTTGCGAACGTTCTTCGTGAGGTAAATCTGCATGCCCTTGTAAACCGGCACAGCGCTCGGCAGGGGGCGGCGATCGGTGCGGAACTGCCCATGCTCGTAGTTCTCTGGGTTCAGTTCCACGTCGCCTGGAAGGACTGCCAGCGGGGACTTCCGACCATACAGAGCCTTCACTGCAGCTTCGTTCACTGCATTCGCTCCCTTCCGGGTACACGTGACGACGGTCGTCTCCGGGTGCGCTTCGTAGAGCTTCTTCAGATCCGTCGGCGTCGGATCGCCCATCTTCCAAGCTTTGTGCCCCCGACAGATCTTCGCCAACGTCTCCTTCGACGGCTTCGCCGTGCGGATCTCGTCGAGAATCTCCTGAAAGCGCTCCTCCTTGCATCTCCACGCATCGTGCAGCTTCACGTGATAGCACGCTGGCCGTGACCAGGCGGCGCTCTCCCATGCGCGCGTCTCCCCGACGCCCGGAAGCTGATACTTGTCGCCCAGGAACACGAGCGCCGGGACCTTCTCTGCGACGCTCCACAACTTCACCATGCGCTCAAACTGCGGACAGTCAAGGAGCGACACCTCGTCCACGACGACCAGGTCGTACATGGTCATCAGCGGCAACGACTCCGTGACAGGTTCGTTCAGCTTGAACGCTGCGTGACACGTGGCCACCTCCACGCCGTGCATGTCGTTGAGCGCGGCCCGCATGCGGCTCGCGAGCTGTGCCGTCGGGAGCGCGAAGAGCACTCGGGCGCCATTGTCCTGGGCACGCCGGATGCAAGCCTTCACCACGGTAGTCTTCCCCGTGCCTGGTTTGCCGAGGCAGATAATGGGTTTCCCCTTCTGCCATGCCTCCTCGCGCGCAGCGTCTGCGTCCTCCCAATCATCCGAATGGTTCGCCCTGAGCGCACGGTCGACGCTCTCGTTGATCGCGGACTCGAACTGGAGCTGCTGCTGGTTGAACCTCACGTCCGCCGCTCCCTCCGCGTCGTCTCGCGGGCGTCTGCGATTCCCATCCGCGGCCGCCTCCGCCTCCGCCGCAGCGCTCTCGTCGCTCTTGTCAAGAACACCCGTCAGATACATATTGATGAGCTTCCTTTGCCCCACGACCATGCTCAGAACGTTCTCGCTGAACTTCGTCGACTTCGCGGACGCCTTCATGTAGTCCACGAGAAGCTTGTCGTTGGTGAACAGGTCGCGATGCTCTGCGGCGACGCGACTTTGGTCCGAGCACAGCCGCAGCGCCGACGCAAGGTAGCGGTACTTCCCGGGGACACGCTGTTCTATGTCTTCGAATACTAACTCGTCCAGCGAACGGAACGGCACGTTCATGGCAGCCCACTGGCCGTAGTAGCGGTCATTCAGCTCGTACACGGTCTCGACGCTGACGACTTTCTCGCCCTGCATGCGGTGCGCCCGCGCGAACTGCTCCAACTCAGGGAAATCCACCTCGTCGTCGCTCTTCTCCCGCCTATACCTCGCGGCGAGATACTCCACGAATGTCATCGGCGCCTTCTCGCTGTTCGGCTCGTCCTTGAACGCGGCGCGGAGGCTGCGCCAGTAAGCGTCGAGCGTCAGCGGCTCCTCCCCGTCGTCCATGGTCTTCCGATACCTTTGGTAGAGCGCCATCATGAGCTCCTGCTTGTGCTTGCGAACCAGCCAACCCGCGATGTTCCCGTCGTCGTTTGTCTTGCGCAACCACTCCAGCAGAGCCATTCCGTCGTGGCGCCACGCGCACTCGGCGTACTTCTGCACCCACTCCGGCACCGCTGACATGCCCGCGTAGGGCGCCGAGACGGTGCGGAACCCGCCACTGGCCGTAGAGATGTCGTACTGCCGGAACTGGGCGCCGCACAGCTGCAGAATCATCTCCGGCTCGTACGGGTGATACTCGAAGCACACGCGGCGCGCCACGCTGTCCGCGGAGGCGCTGTCGCTCATCCACTCGTCGTAGCTGCTGTCGGAGAATTTGGCTACGTACTTGGAGACATACTGCAGGAGCATGGCCTCGCCGTCGCTCTTCAGCCAATCCTGGTGGCATGGTTGCCCGTCCATGACGTCAGCGCAAAAGGCTCGCATGCCCGCGTCGTGGTCGTTCTCCGTGTGCTTCAGCTCCAGAATGCCATCGCTGTTGTGCACCCCTGACGGCCCGTGGTAGATCGGCCACTTGCTCTCTCCGCCGCCGTGCCTGTCCATCTGCGAGCCGTCCACGTAGCCCTTGAGGTGGTCTGGGAAGTCTTCGGGCTTCGTGGCAAACAGGTGATGCTCGAGCCCCATGTTCGCCATCGCCTCGTCGTCTGCGAAGAACAACACGTGCAAGTGCGGCCGCCCGGACCCGTCGTAGCGCTTCGTCCCCTCCTTGCGGCTCCCGTCTTGGAACTCCAAGCGCGTGAAGGACTGCACGCGCACCTGCTTCCCATCTGAGTCTTTCGCCGAAAACACGTGCTTCGTCCACGACTTACGCTCCTGATCCATGCACTGCTGGTTGTTCCCCGCGAGGAGGCCACGGACAATCTCCATGAGCACGTGAGTGATGTGCAGCGTCTCTCCCACGGGCAGATACATGCGGGTCCTCAGAGTCTTCTCCATCTCATCCCGCACCCAGTCGTGGTACCTGAACGCTGGCTCCCACGGCGCAATGGTGAAGAACAGCTTGGGGAAGCCGATCTGGCGGACAAGGTCCACGAGCCCGTTGTGAACCTCCTTCCAGTACAGAGGTGAGAAGGTATGGCCCTTCATGAGCACTCGCATGGGGACGTTGTCCAGACCCAGGTTCTTCTTCCCGCCGAGCGTGGCCCACAGATTCAAGTCGTACACGAACTGCAACAATTCGAAATTGGACCCGTACCCCAGGAGTGGTGATAAGCATTTCGTGATGAAAGACCGCTTGACGCTCGTGCGCTCGCTCATCTCCTGGTCGCCGCTGCCGTCGTCTTCGTCGGAGTCGTCACTGCGGTAGCCGTACTCCGGCTTCTTCTTCTTCGCCTCCAGCGCCTGTCGTCTGTCTTCGCGACGCGCATCCGACCACTGCTCCTTAGTCTCCGTCATCTCCGTGCACCAGTACAGGTGTGGCCACAGCGCGCACTCCAGCCCGACCTCCTGCAAGAAGTGGCACGGCCGCTTGCGCTTCCTATCAGCGGCATCTTCGCCGTTCTTGCGGAGGAACTTCTCATGCATGTCGTAGAAGTACTTGTACGAGGACTCCTCGCATGACAGCAGGTACTCCAGCGCCTTCTTCGCCCTGTGGCGCATCTCCTTGTCCTCGATCTCCTTGATCTTGTCACCCACATGCCAGCGAGAGAAATAAAAGGTGATCATCTTCACCTTCTTCTGATACCCGTTCGGCCGCCCGAACTTGTCGGTGGACCGCGCCTCGGGGCCGACATCAATCTCAATGGGCCTCAGCGCCTCGACGGCCTCCTCGGAGAGCCCGCGCAGCTTCTTCGGCACCTGCTCCGGCAGCGGCACGAACATCTTGCGGGAGGCGTTGCACCGACGGCAAGCGCTCTTCGAGATCTCCTCGCTGGCGTCCCGGAACATGTCGACCTCGTGCATCGGGCGCGGCTGCAGGACGCTGCACTCCTTGCACATCCCCCAGGAGCCGCGCAGAGCCCAGGACTCCAACCCCTTGGAGAGATCGCTGAAGCTCGCTGCCTCCAGCGGCGGGTCCAACTCCTCTCCCTTGGGGATCTCGTCGGCGCGCCCGCGGACTCTCCTCTCGGCCTTGTCCTTGAAGAACGAGTTCTCCACCTTCTTGTGGTTCTCCAGGGTGAGTCTCCGGAACTTCTTCCGCGCCTCCTTGTCGTCCGCTGGATTCTGCATCTGCAGAGCGCGCCTCTTGAGCTTCTCTGGCCAATCGGTCTTCCCGCTGCGCCTCCGGGCTCTCTGAGCGCGGGCCGCCTGCTGATTCTGGCGAACCGTCTTCTTCCGCATCTGCGCCACGTAGTCGTCGCCGTAGACGCTCTTTAGGATTGCCTCGGCCTTGTCGAACACAGCCTCGTCCTTCTCGCGAAAGGCTTCCAATTGCTTCAGCAAGCCGCTGCGCTTGACGCCCTGCATGCCGCGCAGCCTCTGCGGGTCGCACCAGCTGCACAGGTGCTTGTCCTCCTTCAGCACGCGCGCTGGCTGACCCGGATTCGCTGTGCTGAACGGGCACGCGTGCTCTCCCGCCCCGCGGCAGCAATTGTGTGGAGTTACAAGAACCTTGTAATCATGCAACGTCAGGTGCCTGCGGAGCCTCCCGAGCGCTTTCGCATGGAGAGCCGCGCTCGCCTGCTTGAACTTGTTCAGGTCGGCCATGACGTTCTTCTTCTTCATGGGATTCTGCGCCGCCTCCTTCATGCGCGCAGGCGTGCAGAACACGCAATGACCGCCCGCGGCAAAAGCGCGCTCGCCGGGCTCCGCCCTGGAGAAAGCGCACACGCCGCAGTCGCCTTTGTCTTTGAGCTTGCGCCCCATGGCGCGCCCGAGAGCGTACCCTTCGCACAAGCGCTTCCCTGTGCGCTCCGCAGCAGGCGGCGGCGGCGGCAGCTCCGCTGCGTCCGGCGCGCCACCGGGCACCTCCTCGACAGGCTCCATGACGACGTCGCCCTGGTCATCCACCGGATCCTGCGCTGGCGCCGCGGCCTGCTGGTTCTTCGCGACGATCTCCTTGGCACGGGAGATGAGCTCGTCTCCGCCCTCGCACATGGCCACCCTCTCCACGGCGATATCGTAGATGCCCGCGTCGAGCTTCTGAAGATTCGCCAGGCTGTGAGACGCCAGCTTGGAAAGCCGCTGCGTCTTGCAAATTGTCTGCATGCGCACTGGCGAACACCACTGGCATTGCCCGTTGTACTTCGCCTGCGCGTGCTTGCCGGCGTCCCACGGGCTGAAGCAGCACTCCATCACGGCGCCGTCCCCCATGACGAATCCCTCGCAGCGACGCGGCCCCATGGTGAGATTGCGCGACAAGTGCCAATGTCAAGAAACTGCACAGACTGATGGCGGCGGGTGCGCCTGCCAGACAATCGGGGAGCGTTGCAGATCTCTCCTGAGCCCAAATGGCAACGGCGGCGTGCCAGAGAACATGCTCCAGCATTTCTACGCGTCATCCCGCGATGCATCGCCGCTGCGTCGACAGCCCCTCCAGGAGCGCAACCAGCATTCCACCATCTACCGCGGGCCATTGAGGCGCATCGCCAATGCATCGTGCATCTGGAAGAGGCCGCTGCCTGCTGCGCCTTTCAGGAAAGTGAGAGCCGCGACTCCAATACAAATGTTCCGACGCTGTTCTTCCATGCGGGATTGCACCACATGCCTCCACCGCGACATGCTGGGACGCATCGCCAATGCATCTCGCACCCACAGCTCGCAAATTGCACCCGTGCTCTCCTGCATTCGCTCACAGACGTTCGAACAACGGGGATAATCCTGCATGCCCGACGCCTGCCGTTGGAAACTGCACCGCCCATGCATCTCTCCATCCATTTAAAACACCACCTGCTCCGAATGACTACTGCAGCACATCGCCAATACATCTGTCTCTACTATCCTCTGCGAAAGATGTGTTCGGAAATGTTTCCTAGACCTGTACGCGCGCAACTCGTTCCTGGCAACGCATGTTCATTTCAACAGTGTGCGAGGGGGAGCCAGACCCTCCCCCTCGCTCTCCCCCTTCCAACCTGCGAACACGTGCGCGTGTCATGCCATAAAACGCACTCTGCAAGACTGCCTGTGCGTCGCCTCTCCTCTTCCGAGTCCGTGAATGGCCAGGGCTGTGTGCAATTTCTCTGCCTGTGGGAATTGCACCGCCCATGCATCTCTCCATCCATTTGAAACACCCCCTGCTCCGAATGACTACTGCAGGACATCGCCAATACATATGTGTCTACTGTCCTCTGCGAAATATGTGTTCGACAATGTCTCCTAGACCTTTGCGCGAGCAACTCGTCCCTGGCAACGCATGTTCATGTCAACAGTGTGCGAGGGGGAGCCAGACCCTCCCCCTCGCTCTCCCCCTCCCAACCTGCGAACACGTGCGCGTGTCATGCCATGCAACGCACTCTCCAACACTGCCCGTGCGTCGCCTCTCCTCTCCCGAGTCTGTGAATGGCTACAGCTGTGTGCAACTTCTCTTGCTGACACTACATCGCCTAGGGCAGAATCCTGCGACGACCGAAACAACGCCAATGACTTTGGAGTTTGCCGCGGCCGCAGCGGGCGCGGGGGCAAGGCCGAAGGCGCCGTCTGTGGCGCCCTTCAAAAATAGCTCGGAGATAGCGCCAGGAAAGCGCTAGGCGCAGCGCCGGGCGTAGGCCGCGGCCGCAGCTTGCGCGGGGGCGAGGCCGAAGGCGCCGTCTGTGGCGCCCTTCAAAGATAGCTCGGAGATAGCGCCCAGAGTGCGCCAGGCGCCGCGCCAGGCGTGGGCCGCGGCCGCAGCGGGCGCGGGGGCGAGGCCGACGGCGCCGTGTGTGGCGTCCTTCAAAGATAGCTCGGAGATAGCGCCCAGAGTGCGCCAGGCGCCGCGCCAGGCGTGGGCCGCGGCCGCAGCGGGCGCGGGGGCGAGGCCGAAGGCGCCGTCTGTGGCGCCCTTCAAAGATAGCTCGGAGATAGCGCCCAGAGTGCGCCAGGCGCCACGCCAGGCGTGGGCCGCGGCCGCAGCGAGCGCGGGGGCGAGGCCGAAGGCGCCGTCTGTGGCGTCCTTCAAAGATAGCTCGGAGATAGCGCTGACGAGCGCCCGGGCACGCCTGGCGTGGGCCGCGGCCGCAGCGAGCGCAAAGGCTACAGCGAAGGCGCCGACTGTGGCGTCCTTCAAAGATAGCTCGGAGATAGCGCTCACGAGCGCCCGAGGCACGCCTGGCGTGGGCCGCGGCCGCAGCGGGCGCAAAGGCTACAGCGAAGGCGCCGACTGTGGCGTCCTTCAAAGATAGCTCGGAGATAGCGCTCACGAGCGCCCGAGGCACGCCTGGCGTGGGCGGCGGCCGCAGCGGGCGCAAAGGCTACAGCGAAGGCGCCGACTGTGGCGTCCTTCAAAGATAGCTCGGAGATAGCGCTCACGAGCGCCCGAGGCACGCCTGGCGTGGGCGGCGGCCGCAGCGGGCGCAAAGGCTACAGCGAAGGCGCCGACTGTGGCGTCCTTCAAAGATAGCTCGGAGATAGCGCTCACGAGCGCCCGAGGCACGCCTGGCGTGGGCGGCGGCCGCAGCGGCCGCAAAGGCTACAGCGAAGGCGCCGACCGTGGCGCCCTTCAAACATAGCTCGGAGATAGCGCTCACGAGCGCCCGAGGCACGCCTGGCGTGGGCGGCGGCCGCAGCGGGCGCAAAGGCTACAGCGAAGGCGCCGACTGTGGCGTCCTTCAAAAATAGCTCGGAGATAGCGCTCACGAGCGCCCGAGGCACGCCTGGCGTGGGCGGCGGCCGCAGCGGGCGCAAAGGCTACAGCGAAGGCGCCGACTGTGGCGTCCTTCAAAGATAGCTCGGAGATAGCGCTCACGAGCGCCCGAGGCACGCCTGGCGTGGGCGGCGGCCGCAGCGGGCGCAAAGGCTACAGCGAAGGCGCCGACTGTGGCGTCCTTCAAAGATAGCTCGGAGATAGCGCTCACGAGCGCCCGAGGCACGCCTGGCGTGGGCGGCGGCCGCAGCGGGCGCAAAGGCTACAGCGAAGGCGCCGACTGTGGCGTCCTTCAAAGATAGCTCGGAGATAGCGCTCACGAGCGCCCGAGGCACGCCTGGCGTGGGCGGCGGCCGCAGCGGGCGCAAAGGCTACAGCGAAGGCGCCGACTGTGGCGTCCTTCAAAGATAGCTCGGAGATAGCGCTCACGAGCGCCCGAGGCACGCCTGGCGTGGGCGGCGGCCGCAGCGGGCGCAAAGGCTACAGCGAAGGCGCCGACTGTGGCGTCCTTCAAAGATAGCTCGGAGATAGCGCTCACGAGCGCCCGAGGCACGCCTGGCGTGGGCGGCGGCCGCAGCGGGCCGCAAAGGCTACAGCGAAGGCGCCGACTGTGGCGTCCTTCAAAGATAGCTCGGAGATAGCGCTCACGAGCGCCCGAGGCACGCCTGGCGTGGGCGGCGGCCGCAGCGGGCGCAAAGGCTACAGCGAAGGCGCCGACTGTGGCGTCCTTCAAAGATAGCTCGGAGATAGCGCTCACGAGCGCCCGAGGCACGCCTGGCGTGGGCGGCGGCCGCAGCGGGCGCAAAGGCTACAGCGAAGGCGCCGACTGTGGCGTCCTTCAAAGATAGCTCGGAGATAGCGCTCACGAGCGCCCGAGGCACGCCTGGCGTGGGCCGCGGCCGCAGCGGGCGCAAAGGCTACAGCGAAGGCGCCGACTGTGGCGTCCTTCAAAGATAGCTCGGAGATAGCGCTCACGAGCGCCCGAGGCACGCCTGGCGTGGGCGGCGGCCGCAGCGGGCGCAAAGGCTACAGCGAAGGCGCCGACTGTGGCGTCCTTCAAAGATAGCTCGGAGATAGCGCTCACGAGCGCCCGAGGCACGCCTGGCGTGGGCCGCGGCCGCAGCGAGCGCAAAGACTACAGCGACGGCGCCGTCTGTGGCGCCCTTCAAAGATAGCTCGGAGATAGCACCCAGAGTGCGCCAGGCGCCACGCCAGGCGTGGGCCGCGGCCGCAGCGGGCGCGGGACCGAGGCCGAAGGCGCCGTCTGTGGCGTCCTTCAAAGATAGCTCGGAGATAGCGCCCAGAGGGCGCCAGGCGCCACGCCGGGCGTGGGCCGCGGTCGCAGCGGGCGCGGGGGCGAGGCCGAAGGCGCCGTCTGTGGCGCCCTTCAAAGATAGCTCGGAGATAATACCCAGAGTGCGCCAGGCGCCACGCCAGGCGTGGGCCGCGGCCGCAGCGGGCGCGGGAGCGAGGCCGAGTGCGCCGTCTGCGGCGTCCTTCAAAGATAGCTCGGAGATAGCGCCCAGAGTGCGCCAGGCGCCACGCCAGGCGCGGGCCGCGGCCGCAGCGGGCGCGGGGGCGAGGCCGAAAGCGCCGTCTGTGGCGTCCTTCAAAGATAGCTCGGAGATAGCGCCCAGAGTGCGCCAGGCGCCAAGCCAGGCGTGAGCCGCGGCCGCAGCGAGCGCGGGGGCGAGGCCGAAGGCGTCGTCTGTGGCGCCCTTCAAAGATAGCTCGGAGATAGCGCCCAGAGAGCGCCAGGCGCCACGCCGAGCGTGGGCCGCGGCCGCAGCGGGCGCGGGGGCGAGGCCGAGTGCGCCGTCTGCGGCGTCCTTCAAAGATAGCTCGGAGATAGCGCCCCGAGGGCGCCAGGCGCCACGCCGGGCGTGGGCCGCGGCCGCAGCGGGCGCAAGGGCGAGGCCGACCCTGGCTTCCACAAAAATCCCCCCAAACATTTCATGGGGTCTGCCGTGGAGGTGCTGCCGCAGCCATGCGCGCGCATCGTAGCGGAGGGTGCCAGACCCACCCCCTCGCGCTTCCCCTGCCGCCTTCCGAAGCTCGCGCCGAAAGCGTCTGCGTCGATGATTGCAATCCCTTCAGCGGGAGCGACCCCGCAGGCGAAACCCAAAGCCGCGGGCGAATGCAACTGCCGTGCGCGTCGCCGTCAGCGAGCCCGACGGCGCAGCCGCTCGCCTGAGGCGCAGGGGAACCCATAGTGTTGTCACGCCAGCGCCCTTGCAGTGCTGCTTTCCAATGCCGACGGCAAAAGCTGGGCCCCTGTGGATCTGCTGCGCCAGCGGCAGCCCAACGGCAAAGCTCCACGCAGAAGACGCAAACGGCTGCTCATCGACAAGGCGAGCTGGCGCGCCAGCGCCATGCACACTGCGCGCGCGTTCGCATGGGCGCGCATTGCCACGGCCGCGGCCGCGCGCGCGCTTCCCAGCATTCGCAGCCCAGTGTCACAACCCAGTGCCGACAGCAAAAGCGACAACACATAAGCATGCTGCGCCAGCGGCAGCCCAACGGCGAAGCTAATCGCCGCCATCGCCAACGGCTGCCTCTTCGACGGGACAACGAGCCGAAGCGCCGCCTACGCCACGCGCCCTGCGCGCGTGCTCACGTGGATGCGCAGTGCCACGGCCGCGTCGGCGATCGCCTGCGCGCAACACTTCGACAGCCCCCCGTGATAGGGGGGTTGGGGGGAGAAACCCTAAACCCTAAAAGGCTTCACTCTGGGCGGTCTGGGGCGGGAGTGCGACTAACCGTGGCGCGCGCGGCTTGGGCAGCGATCCCCCCCAACAACCTTGATGGGGGGGGGGTCGCAGCCAGCGCGCGCTTGCGCCAATGCAGGCCCTAAACCCTAAATTCCCAAGCACCTCGTTGTGCTTCTGCCCACCCCACCGCGCATCACCGTCGCCGTCTACGAGAGACAGGGCATCTCTGAGATGCTTGAGCATGTAGCCCGAGTGGTTCGCCTTGGCAGCTTTTGCTGCTGCCCTCCCCCTCTTTTGGGGATTCGCGCTTCAATGATAAACCTCCCCTGATCCTCAACGAATATAACACCCTAAACCCAAAGACCTTTTCTTCGAAGCGCCCGGGGGCGCCTGGGGGCGCCTGGGAGCGCCTGGGAACGCTTGGGAGCGCCTGGGAGCGCCTGGGAGCGCCTGGGAGCGCTTGGGAGCGCCTGGGAGCGCCTGGGAGCGCCTGGGAGCGCCTGGGAGCGCCTGGGAGCGCCTGGGAGCGGGGCGCCTGGGAGCGCCTGGGAGCGCCTGAGAACGCCTGAAAGCGCTTGGGAGCGCCTGGGAGCGTGCCGGGAGCGCCTGGGAGCGCTTGGGAGCGCCAAGGAGCGCTTGGATGCGTCTGGGAGCGCCCGGGAGCGCTTGGGAACGCGCCGGGAGCGCCGGGGGAGCCTGGGAGCGCCTGGGAGCGCCTGGGAGCGCCTTGGGATGGCCAGGGAGCGCTTCGGAACGCGCCGGGAGCGCCTGGCAGCGCCGGGGAGTGCATGGGAGCGCTTGACTGAGAGCGCCTGGGAGCGCTTGGGAGCGCCTGGGAGCGCCAGGGAGCGCCTGGGAGCGCTTGGAACGCATTTGGGAATTTAGGGGCCAACGGCCCTAAACCCTAAAAGGCTTTAGTTTGGGAGGTTGCCGGCCATGCGGCCGGGGGTGGGAAGATGTTGCACCTCCTGCCCCCTTCGCCAAGCTTGCTCGGGTCGGCTAACCGCCCCCCCAATCAAGCTTGCCGAAGGGGGGGCAGCATTGCCTGGACTGTCGGCCGCTGCGCTGAGAGAAGCCCTAAACCCTAAACCCCAAACCCTAAACCCTAAACCCAAAACCCTGAACCCAAAACCCCAAACCCCAAACCCCAAACCCAAAACCCTAAACTCTAAACCCTAAACCCTAACCCTAAACCCTAAACCTCGCTCGCCCGCAAAGCTTTCAGAGTCCCGCCCCCGACGGCCCCTACGTCCAACAGTCCGCGCGCTCGGCTCGCTCGCACCGGACCCCTGCGGAAAGGGGGGGAGGGGGGAGGGGGGGTCCGACCCCCCCCCCCCCCCTTCAAGGGGGGGGGGGGGGAGGGGTTCCGACCCCCCCCCCCCCTTTCAAAGGGGGGGGGGGAGGGGTTCGACCCCCCCCCCCCCCTTAAAGGGGGGGAGGGGGAGGGGGGTTCTCGGACCCCCCCCCCCTGAAGGGGGGGAGGGAGGGGTGGGTTCCCTGGAGCACCCCCCCCCTTTTAAAGGCCAAGGTGATCCACTGGCGCTCTTTCCCAAAGGGGCGCACAAAACCGAAGAGCGCCGAAAACCAAAAGGGCGCCGAAAACTAAAGGGGCGCCGAAAATCAAAAGAGCGCCCAAGACCAAAGGGGCGCCGAAAACCAAAGGCGCACCGAAAGCCAAAGGGCGCCCAAAACCAGAGGGTCGCGCAAGACCAAAGAGCGCCGAAAACCAAAAGGGCGCCGACAACCAAAAGAGACCCGAAAACCAAAGGAACGCCGAAAACCAAAAGAGCGCCGAAAAGCAAAGGGGCGCCGTAAGCCAAAAGGCGCCAAAAACCTAACGAGCGCCGAAAACCAATGAGGCGCCGAAAACCAGAAAAGGCTCCGAAAACCAACGGGCGCCAAAGGCCCAAGGGGCGCCGAAAACCAAGTAGCTTCGAACCCTCCTTCAGCCAGAGCCCTCCAGCTGGAAAAGCAAATAAAAGGAGGGATGGGGAGGGGTAGCTTCGGAAGCCCCCGCCCTCTGGAAAGGCGAGCCCGGGCTCACCCAGAGCCGGGCTCACCCCGGGCCCCGAAAAGGAGGGGGGGAGCTTCCAAGGTCCACCCGCCTTTTGCCAGGGAGTAAAAGGAAACGGGGGGGCTAGCTTCGGAAGCCCTCCCCCCCTGGATAGGGGAGCTCGGGCTAACCCCGGGCCCCGAGAAAAGGGGGGAGGGGGGGGCGTAGCTTCCAAGCCTCCCACTCCCCCTCTAGCTAAGCCACCACCAGCTACAAAATGCCCGCAAAAGGAGGGTGGGGGATAGCTTCGGAAGCCCCTCCCTTTTAAAAGGGGGATGGGGGGTAGCTTGAAGCTGGGGCCAACCTCTTGATGAGACGTGTGCCACGAGCGCGCTCTTTTAGAGAAAAGCTGTGCCATGCTGTGGACCGTAGTCCGTGGTGGTTTGATTCGATATGCCGTGCAATCTCATAGCCCTACGAAAACAACACATCTACTGACCATCGGGGCTCTTGCGATTCGCTTGACTGCTGGGAAGCCGCCGGCTGCGTCGTCGCCATCGTGTCCCTCCTGCTGCTGCTCCTCCCGCGCGCCTGCTCCTCTCATCCCTCTCCTCCTCTTCCTCTTGCTCCCGCCGCTCTGTTCCGCCTTCTTCTCTTCTTCCTCATTCTCGCTCGATTGCTCGCTACCTACCACAGAGAATGCTCCGATTCGCAGGGTGCACACCAATTGACAAGGGGGGAGGGAGGAGAAGGAAGCTTCATAATCCTCCTCCTCCTCCTTCTCCTCCTCTTCTCTGCTCCTCCGTTTCTCCTCGCTGCGCTTCGCCGTGCCAGACCGCACGCTCCTGCCGCGAGTCCCGAATCGCCACCAGAACCGCCCCGAATTGCGGGCAACGCGCCAAATAGGTGCCGAGGCGCGCGCCCAGCTCCTGCTACTGATGGTTCTCCTCTTCCTCCTCCTCCTCCTCCTCCTCCTCCTCCTCCTCCTCCTCCTCTTCTCTCTCCTCTCCCCTTCCGTCCTCCTCCTCCTCCTCCTCTTCCTCCTCCTCTCCCTCCTCCTCCCCATCCTCCCGATCCTCCTCCTCCTCCTCCTCCTCCGCCTCCTTTTCCCCTCCCAGACGTGCGATACCCCGATTGTTTCAATGCAAGGTCCCTGGAAGCCCCGACGCTGTCCCCAGGGCCAGCTTCTCATCTCGACTCGTTCTTTGAGGGTCGTGGGGCCAGGCGACCGGCGAGGGCTCCTGTGAGGCCGAGGGCGGCCCAACCCCTCCCGTCGAGTTTTTTCCACGAGGCGAGCATGTCTGGACTTGCTCTCATCATGTTGCTGCCGCCCCTCCTGCTGCTGCCCTTGTATCCCCGGCCGCCTTCGAGCAGAGGAGCGCTGGGACGCCCGCCGAGCAGTTTCCGTCCGTCCCGACCCTGCTGTAGCCAGGGCCACACCGAGCCGCGATGTGCGCGTCTGTCAGCGGGCCTCAGACCACGTGAACCACGACCCCGTGGACGTCTGGGATCCTGGAGATTTGTTGCGTCCCCTCTTCCCCCTCTGATTTGGACGCCCGAGATGGGTGCGGAACAAATGAATACGCTGCCCAACAACACATATCGTAATATTGTCCAAACCCGACAGCGGCCGCTGTTGAGCTGGCGGCCTTCTGTCTCAAATGGACAACGTCGGCGGCGACACCGACAGCGAGTCATATTCAAAATGAATAAGACATGCTTTCGGTCTTCGTGACCACTTCTTCCGTTCCCGTGTCGATCGCACCGATCTGGTCCCCGGTGCCATACACCAAGCATCGAGACGGCCAATTCTTCGCAATTGTGGACCTCCAGAGTCCGTTTTTGGGACCCAAGACCGCCAACAACAAATCAGCATAAAAAACAAGCCCGAGGAAACGTGTCGACAGGCCCAGGGACCCACGTCACGAACAAATGGTGACGTCCCCGTCTCCTGACATCAGGCCGTCGTGACCAAAGTCAGCTGGTATTTGTCCGAACGTCCAGTCGAAGGTTTCTGACGAATCCATTCCTGGCTCGAAGGAATCCTGCATCAAGGCAAGGCCCATAATTCCAGCGGCGATTTTTGTACGGTACCGTTCCTTCTCCTTAATGTTGGATGTTTGGGCCTGTCTCCTCCTCCTCCTCGCCCTGTTCCTCCTCCTCTTCACCACCACCAGCCTGGATATGTTGTTCTCGAGAGCTTGGATCACTGCGTCTGCCGTGGAAAAGGGGACCGAATCTGGCTCAGACATGGCCAGTGCTATCTCAACCATGTACCTGGATGAGCTGTACTGGTAGGCCACAACGCTGTCGGCCTCTAAGCCCTTGGCGCAATGCTCTTTGATTGTCTGGCACACATGCTGCTGCAACGGCTCCAGTAAGTCCACGGGTACGCTTGCTTGTGCAAGCGGCCCCAGCTGTTCCTTCAGCAGCGTCACCCAAGTACACATGATCACGAACGACAGAACCACGGAGAAGAGGGGATCGACCCTCTCTGCGAGTTCGTGCATGGAGTCCTTGAAGTACAAGCCCACCATCAGGGAAGCGATCGCGAAACTGGTTGCGAGGAACTCATTCCTGCTGTCGTTGGCCACGGATCCGCCACCGTGCCGTAGGCACCGAGTGGAGTGTGGCCGGGTCCTTTCGACATATCTGTATCGTGTGCTGCAGATGCCCCTCAGGGGGCCCAAAGCCCCGATTCGCGGGAGCTCCCGTGCGCTCTCTCGATCGCACGATCTCGGACCCCATACTTCTAGCATGGCCTCGGCTGGTCTCAGGACCCGTCCTGGAGCCATGTCGGGCGTTTAGTTGTTGTTGTGGTTGTTGTTGTTGTTGTTGTTGTTGTCGCTGCTGTTGTTGTCGTTGTTGTTGTTGTTGCTGTTGTTGTTATTGTTATTGTTGCTGTTGCTGTTGCTGTTGCTGTTGCTGCTGTTGTTGTTGTTGCTGTTGTTGTTATTACTGCTATGGCTGTTGTTGCGGTTGTTGCTGTTGTTATTGTTGTTGTTGTTGCTGTTGTCATTGTCGTTGTCGTTGTTGTTGTTGTTGGTGGCTTTTTTCTTTTTATGATATGTACAATTATTTCCTTTTCCCCTCTTCGCGATAGCGCGAAGCCAGCCTGCTGCTCCTGTGGCCGCCTCTCGAAGCGTGCCGCCGTGGAGGTGTGAAGCAGGCAGGAGAAGTAGAGCGAAGGAGCGAAGCAGACCCAAGCGCTGTGTGGCGGATCCACCACGTCCATGTCTTTCAACAGCACAGCGGTCAACAGGAGGCGAAGCGGGCGACCAAAAGAGAGAGGAAGAGGAGGATCAATAACTGGGCGGCAGGCTAAATACTGAGCAGGGACCGACCGTCCCGGCATTCCCACAGGCCTACCGCGCAATGTTCTTAGAACCCAGAAATGTTCTCAGAACGAACATAAGGTTCTGAAAAACATAAACGCGCTGTGTTGAAACAAGAAAGCCCCATTCAGAAATGCTCTAAGAACTTTTCGTGCAGACCACAAAATGTTCTCAGAACATTCTTTGGTGGGCTTATAGGCAAGCCAGGGCGCTTCGCCACTGCTCGGCAGTCTCAGTGTTGGGCAGCGCGGTGGAAGGATCCGAGGGAGCCCTGACTTCGTATTTCTGGCAACCCAGGCCCAAGCGGCCAGCGACTGCGATAGGAACCATGTTTGGCGCATCGTGGGCCGTCTTGGAGGTCCTGCGGCCGGCCCAAAAGGGCCAACTTAGTAAACAACATGTCGTGCATGACTGTAACATAATCGGCTTTTCTGTTGGAATGCCGTCCAAGACGGCCCAAGAGGGGGAACCCAGTGCCGCCAAGAGGTCGCCAAAAGATCCCCCCAAAGCCCCAAAGAGGCCCCCAAGAGGCCTCCGAGAACGCTCACCCAGAGGGCCACAAGAGCCCTCCAAGAGACCACAAGAGGCATGCATGCAATATGTCCGTAACCCACAACCCAAGCACGGTGGCAGGTTGAGCCTAAGGCCACTAGATCCGCCGCCCCCTTTTGCTTCAGCAAAGGGGTGCCCGGCGTGCCGAACCCTATCGGTTTTGGTTTTGGTTCTTTTTCCCAAAGCACTCTCCGAATGGGCTCCGGCGCGTCCCGCCGGGGCCGCGGAAGGCCCGGAAACGAGCTCAACGACCGCAAAAAATCCTCCAAGATGGCTCGAGATGACCTCCCAGACGGCCAAGATGGCCTCCAAGACGGCTCAGATGTGCCCAAGATGCCGCCAAGACGGCCCAAGATGCACCCAAGACGGCCGCAGATGGTGTCAAGATGGCCCACGACTGCCCAAGAGTCCCCCCAGAGGCCCCGAAGACGGCCGAAAAGGCCTCCAAGAGCTCCTCCAGGAAGGCTCGCCGAGGCCAAAATCATTGATTCCCCTTAGGTTTTTCACAGATTTTGGTATTTACGCCTTTTCGGCCTTCCGACGGCCCCAGGTGGCCCGAAAAGTCCCCAAGATCGTCCCAAGAGGCCTCCAAGATGGCCCCGTGACGGCCCAAGAGGCGCCCAAGACGGTCCCAAGACGGCCCAAGAGGCCTCCAAAACGCCGAAGATGGTCTCCAAGATGGCCTCCAAGACGGTTCAGATGGCCCCAAGATGCCGCCAAGGCGCCGAAGATGCACCCAAGACGGCCTAAGATGGCGTCAAGATGGCCGAAGACGGCCCAAGAGGCCCCCAAGACGGCCCAAGAGGCCTCTAAGAGCTCCTCCAGGAGGGCCCGAAGAGGCCCAAGAGGGTCCCCTGTGGGCCCAGAAAGGCCCCCAAGACGGCTCCCGACGGCGTCAGACGTGCCAGGAACCCACCAAGATGGCCGAAGTTGGCTCGAAGCTGGCTCAAAAGGGCCCAAGAGGCCTCGAAGAGGGCCTCCAGGAAGGCCAGACGAGGCCGAAAACATAGATTTTCCTGAGGTTTGTGACGGATTTTGACATTTCCTTCTTTTCGGCCTTCCGACGGCCCGAGACGGCCCAAGAGCCACCAAAGATCGCCGAAAGATCGCCCAGGAGGCCTCCAAGACGGCCAAGATGACCTTCAAGATGCCCACGTGTTCCCCGAAGGCTTTCCAAACCGATTCGGGGAACACATGGTCCGATGGCTTGGCAGGTCTGGCCTCAACGTTCGGCCACATAGGCGCTTCCACAAAGGCAGGGGGCGGCGGTGATTCGCCGTAGGCGTCTTAGATCCGCCGCCCCCAGTGGCTTGCAACAGGGGTGCGCGGCGTGCTGGATATTCAATAACTTGCGGCCCTGAGGGCCTTCGGCCCAACCTGCCGGCCACCCAGAAGGACGTTGAGATAACGACAAACACAGAAAAATCGTCTCCACGAATATCCGTAAACTTCCTAGGTCGTCGGCATTTCTGCTCCAGACGGCCCCAAGAGGGCCCCCAAGACGGCCAAGATGGCCTCCAAGACGGCTGCGATGGCCCCAGCAGAGCACAATATGGCCCTGATATGTCTCCAAGATGGACCGACATGCACCCAAGATAGGCCAAGATGGCCTCAAGATCGCCCAAGAGGCCTCTGAGACGGCCTAAGAGGCCTCCAAGAAGACCTCCAGCAAGGCCCAGACAGGTCGAAATCATTGATTCAACTCAGGTTTTTCACATACTTTGACGCTTGCACATTTTCGGCTCTCCGGCGGCCCAAGATGGCCCCAAAGGCCACCAAGAGGGCCCCGAAAACGCCCGGGAGGCCTCAGAGATGGCCCGCGCTGACGGCTCAGGTGGCCCTCAAGGTGGCCGCAAGAGGGCCTCAAGTTGGAGGAGGACGAGGAGGAGGAGGAGGAGGAGGAGGAGGAGGAGGAGGAGGAGGAGTAGGAGGAGGAGGAGGAGGAGGAGGAGGAGGAGCAGGAGGAGGAGCCCAATGTAGAGAAGGGGAGGGGGGAGGAGGAGAAGGAGGAGGAGAAGGAGGAGGAGGAAGAGGAGGAGGAGGAGGAGGAGGAGGAGGAGGAGGAAGAGAAACGAGATGGAGGAGGAGAAGGACGCCCGGGATACCTCTGAGACGCCCAAGACGGCCTCCACGACGGTCCTGAAGCGCCCCAAATAGGGCCCACCTTGGCGCCCAGAGAGGCGGTGTCCGCCGGCCAGGTGGCCAAAGAGCCTCCCATGGAGCCTCCAGAGGCCCCCCCACGAAGCCTCTCAGAGGCCCCCAGGAAGCTCCCAGGAGGCTCAAGGAGTGGCCCGAGAGACTCCGAAGAGGCCTCCATCTCCTCCTCCTTCTCCTTCCTTTTCCCCTCTGGCCTCCTCTTCTTCTTTGTCCCCCACGTGTTCCCCGAATGGCCGCAACGGCTGGGGGAACACATAGTCCGATAGCTTGGAAAGCTCTGGCCACAACGTTCGGCCACATAAGCGCTTCCCAAAGGCAAGAGACGGCGGTGATTCGCCATAGGCGTGCTCGATACAAGAAACGTGGATCCGCTTTTTGGGATTGCCAGCATGACGCAGTAGAACCACAAACCGAACTTGAGTACTGCGCAGCAGCTTAACAAAGCGATGGCAGTCCACGCCTTGTTGGACTCCAAGAACGGTTGTACAACGAATCCAGCGTAATCTATAGTCTCCTGCATGTTTGCATTGGCCTCTAGCCATGTATCCGCGTCGAATGTGCCATTCAACGAACCCTCGCCTGGCTTGAATTGAAACGCCGGAGGCTCGCTTTCGCCTCGCCCTCGCTGAAGTAATGACCACGTCTCGCCTTGCCCGCCCATCAGCAGAGACCAGAACGATCTCACGGCCCTCTCCCTGGCCGCCTCGTCGATCTCCGACACCTCCTTGACGTTGCCCAACGCGTTCGCGAACATGATGGTGGCCATGAACGCCGCGAACAAGGCCACTGCTGCTGGCTCGAACTTTGCCCGCCCCGCGGGGTAGGTGGCACGGTCCTGCCTGGCCACCTGGCGGGCGGCGAACCGTGCGACGCACGTCGCCGCGAGGTCTCCCAGCGACCCCAGCGCCGAGGTCAGGATCACCGCGGATCCCGTCTGCCAGTACACCGCCAGCTTCAGCGCCGAGAGGGCCGCGCAGGCTGCGGTGGCGACGCGCACCACGTGCCGCACGGTGTACAGCGCCTGCCCAGAGATCGTTCGGCACCAGATCGGGAGGTCGAATCGGGCAGGCGAGTGCAGCGGATCGGGCCCCATCCGCACGCAGTCGCAGTTTAGTTAGACTGGCCGCGCGAGGAGGCACGACTGCACCGTGCAAACACCCGACAGTCTCGGGCCGCCTCGTGTCGCTGGGATACCGAGGACCGAGATCGACTAGGATCGAGCGGGGCGGAATCGTAGCCAAACTGAATCGATCGGATCGGAACGGACCCGAAGCCGAAGGTCGCCGATGGCTGCCCAAAGCTGCCGAAGGGCTCTGGCCTACTCAACGTGAACCATGGCTTCCCAGGCGTCTGGCCCTGCAAACGTCCCCCCGGGACCTCTCCGATGGTGCGTTCTCGCTGTGATTCAGTGGGGGATTCAAATGTGACGACGAGGATATTCACATAAACCAGAAAGCAAATGTGAAAACTATGGAAAACTGGAAAACCTTTATCCTCGATCCTCCTCCTCCTCCTCCTCCTCCTCCTCCTCCTCCTCCTCCCCCTCCTCCTCCTCCTTCTTCTCCTTCTCCTTTTCCTCCTCCTCCTCCTCCTCCTTTTCCTCCTCCTCGTCCGCATCCTCCTCCTACTCCTCCTCCTCCTCCTCCTCCTCCTCCTCCTCCTCCTCTCCCTCCTCCTCCCAGCAGGCCGAAATCCAGTCAAGACCTCTCGGGGGGGCCCATCGGGACAAGCTTCCGAGCCGAGTCGAGTCTAGCCGTGGCCACGAGAATCTCTAGAGGCTTCCCAATTCTCCAAGACGTCGCCGCCGCCGCCGCCGTCGGCGCCGCCTTCGCCGACGCTGTTGCTGCGAGGAGGGGGAGGATGAAGGAGGAGGAGGAGGAGGAGGAGGAGGAGGAGGAGGAGGAGGAGGAGGAGGGAGGAGGAGGAGGAGGAGGAGGAGGAGGAGGAGGAGGAGGAGGAGGAGGAGGAGGAGGAGGAGGGAGGAGGAGGAACAGGAGGAGGAGCAGGAGGAGGAAGAGACGGAGGAGGGGGAGGGGGGAAAAGACGAGTTGATCAGGAGGAGATGTGTACTGCGAGGCACGCTTGGCTTCACGCTTGCTCAGGATCGAAGCCCAGGCATGTGCGCCTGTCGTGCAGACAGTCTTGAGCACTCGAATCTAAACCTCGGACTCCTCAACACACGACCCCTTGAGCCAGGAGGAGCTCATTCGGCAGGAGGGGAAGGCAACGAAATGGGCGGCTCAGGCGGCCCAGCAGCAGGTGCCGTCGGCGCGGGCGGGGCAACACCAGAAGCAGACATCGATGGATGAACGGGCGCGATAGCCTTGAGCCAAGGAGGAGGAGGAGGAGGAGGAGGAGGAGGAGGAGGAGGAGGAGGAGGAGGAGGAGGAGGAGGAGGAGGAGGAGGAGGAGGAGGAGGAGGAGGAGGAGGAGGAGGAGGAGGAGGAGGAGAAGGAGGAGGAGGCCGGGCCCCTGCGCTGCTGCTCTGGGCGGCGGCGGCGGCGGCCCTGCAGGCACACCTACACCATGGAGATGGACGTGAACCCTGGCGACGCCCCTGGCGCTGCACCAGCGGCGGCGGTGGGGACCGATGCTGAAGCGGACCCAGGCGCTGCGCCGGCGGCTGCGGTGGCGGCGCCAGGGCGCCGGCGGCAGCGCCCGCCGGACGAGGGTGACGACGGAACCACCTCAGGAGGTGGAGCGTGGGTCATCTCTGCCCCCTCTTCGCGCACCCTTTCGATGTGTTCGAGCTGCCTGGAGGAGATCCTGGCCCGGGCGCCGCGCGTCCGCCGGGGAGGGCAGGGCGCTCGCGTGCACCACATAGAGGCGCAGGCTGCTCTCGGGGCTGCCGCTGGCGCTGCCGCCACTGCTGCCGGGTCCCTGGCCCGAGCTGCCCCGGAGGCAGCTGCGGGAAGAGCAGAAGGACAAAGGAGGAGGCATGAACCGAGGAGGGAGGAGGAGGTTCAGTACGGGGAGTTGCAGCGCATGGAGTTCTGGGATTTGTTGTCGTGGGGCCGCCTGCACGACCCGGTGCGCGCAGTGGCAGACCTGCGTAAGGCCCTGTGCGACGCCATGCTCGCGGCCACCACGGAGCAGGAGCAGGCGCAGCTCCTGAAGGCGATTCTCTTCTCGGACCGCCTGCTCTTCGCCGCTGCCCGCAAGCGTCGAGGAGGGGCGCGGGGCCAGAGGGGCGAAACACTGGCCCGGACCCTGGCGAGGCGCATCGGGCTGGCGTGGGAAGGCTGCTGGGACGTCCTCTGGCGGGAGTCCGAGGTCCCACTGGCAGAGCCCGGAGCAGCGGCGCAGTCCGAGGCACAGCAGCTGGCCCGGGACATCCAGAGCATCAACGAGGCTTTGGCGGAGGAAGACATCCGGGAGGCCCTCAGAGTCGTGGACGGGCGGACCCAGATGGCCTCCGACAGCAAGGCCAGGCGGTGCCTCCCTGGCCTGTTCCCGCGGGCGGCCTCGCAGCCCGCCCTGATGGCGGCGGACCCGGAGGAGGAGGAGGAGGAGGAGGAGGAGGACGTGAACCGCTTTTTGGACGAACTCCGGAAGGCTTGCACCCACGTGCCGCGGAACCGGGGGGCCCGGCCAGGCGGCACGAGGAACGAGCACTGGACGTGGATGCCTCGTCACGCGGCGGCCTGGGAGAGTTTCCAGCAAGTGGTCCTGCGGCTGCAGCTCGGCCGGGTCCCTGGCGAGGTGCACGGGCCCTGGCTGTCAGCAAGGATCCTGGCGGGGGACCGGGAGGAAGAAAACAAGGTGCGACCCCTTGCGCTGGGCAACGTCCACCGGCGCGCCGCCTCGAAGGCCGTCGGCCGGATGTTCACTGGCAGGTGGCCGCGGCGCTGGGGCAGAACGATTACTCAGTGGGGAGCGCCCGGGGGGCAGAACGCATGCGCAAGGCAGCTCTGCTCGACCTCGACTGCCGGCCGCGCTGCTGCAAGGTCAGCCTGGACGTGAGTAGCGCCCGCAACGAATTTGACAGGGGGGCCGCGGCGACAACAGTGTCCGCCCTGGTCCCGGACCTGCTGCCTTGGGCGCGTCTGGGCCTGTGCACGGGTTCCACACACGTGCACGTGGCGCGCGACGGCACGCGGACCCAACTCCCGAAGGAACGCGGCGGGGACCAGGGAGACGCCCTCACCAACCAGGTGTTCCCTCGGTGCTACCACGGGGTGGCTGGCGCCGTGGAGCAGGCAGGCAGCAACCACCGCGGCGGAACCGGCGAGGGGGTACTGCTACCAAGATGACCTCGACGTCATGTGTGACCCCTCCAAAGCCCCCGCCGCCGAGGAAACCTTTGCGCGCGCCTGCGCCGCGGTAGGCCTCCGCGGCAACCTGGCCAAGACCAAGCTGAGCCCAGGCCGGGAGGTCGACGTGGCGGCGCTCCCTGGGCGGCGCGAGCTAGAACCCCGGGCCCTGGTACTCCGCCACGGCGCGCTGCCGACGGTCCCAGCGACCCCTGCCGCTGCGCCGGCGGAAGGGAGCCTCCTCGCCGAGGGCAGCCCCGAGGTGTCGGCGCTGCAGACAGCCCGCGGTAGGCTCTACCAGAGGCTGCGCACTCTTTGCGCGGCGGGCCTGGACAAACACGTGGCGCTCACACTCCTGCGCACGCAGACGGGCTCTGACTACACGTTCCTGGCGCGCACCTGCGGCATCCCGACTGGGGAGGCGCGGGCTCTGGACGGGGCGCTGGCCGCGGAGTACGCGCGCGCCCTGGGCGACCCTCTGGGAGACGCCACGCGCAGGAAGCTCTTTCTCGCCGGCGCCGCCGGAGGCTACGGACTGCAGAGCGTGGAGCTCGCGGCCCCCGCGGCGAGCGCAGCCTCCTGGCACCTCTGCCTGCCGCACTGCCTGCGGCGGCTCGGCCTGGACAGCGCCGCCGCCCTAGCAGCGCTGAGCCCCTGGGCGCGCCACGCCCTGCTGGCGGCCACGGCGATGCTCCGGGCCGCGCTAGGGGACGACACCGCCCACGTGGGCGACGAGGCACTGGCAGCTACGCCGCGCACCCTGGCTACGGCCTCCTTCGCTGCGGCTGCCCGCCTCGCCGCCGACGAAGCGGCCGCGGACCCCTCGGCGGCGGCCGCCCTGCGCTCCGCGGGAGGCCACGGAGCGAGCGCACTCCTGCAGATGCCGACGCGCCCCTGCCACCGGCTGACCAACGCGCAGCTGGTGCGGTGCCGGTTCAATCTCGACCTGCCTGGCTGCACGGCCCCCGCGCCCGCGGCAGGCGCAGCAGGGCCACGGCCGCCGAGGCTCTGCCAGCACCGGCACCCCGACAGCGGAGTCTGCGGCGAGCCACTGGACCCCAAGGGGCGGCACGCCCGCGGCTGCAAGGTGGGCGGATGGCTGGTCCGCCGCCACGACGCGGGCTGCGCGGCGCTCGCGGAGTAGTGCGAAGAACAAGGGTGTACCGTACGCCGAGAAGTCCTCCTCCCGCACGCCGCGCTGGCGAGCCCGGAGGCGCGGATGCACCTCGTCGTCCACGCCCCAGGCCTAGCTGAGCCACTCATTGTCGACCTGACCGTGGTGAGCGCGCTCACACAAGACGCGCTCGCGCTCGGCTCGCGCTCGGCGCGGCGGGACGGCGCGGCGGGACGGCGCGGCAGCGGCGGCCGCGGCGCGGCGCAAGCGGGCCCGCTACCCCGGGCTGGCTGTGGTGCCCTTTGTGGTGGAGGACCACGGCCGCCTGGGGGAGGAGGCGCTGGCCCGGACGAGGCTGCTGGCGCCCGCCCAGGACACGGCCCGCTCCGCGGCCATCCGGCGACTGCACCAGTCGCTCGGGTGCGTCCTCCAGCGGAACGCCGCCGACGCGGTGCTGGCGGCGACGCAGACGCAGGGCTGGGCCGCCAGCGCCAGGCGCGGAGCCGGAACAGGGGGCTAGACTGCCACGCGCTGCGCCCCAGCCTGCCGGCGCCGGCTGCCGGGGCGCCAGGCCGTCGGGCTGCCGCTGGGCGCTGAGCAGCGGCGGGGGCTGCTGGGGTGAGGCGCGCTACGGCTCGGGCGCTGCGCGGCCGGCGGGGCTGGCGCGGGCTGCCGGGCGCGGAGGAGCAGGACGGCGAGCTGGGCGGGGGCGCCGGGCTGCCGCCAGAGCTGCCCGGGCCGCGGGCGGCGGCAGGTGGGCGCGGGGCAGTGGAGGAGGGGGGGGGCGGCAGCGCGGGGCGACTGGATGGCTGCGCCGCGCGGGCCAACCAAGCGACGTCGGGGAGCTGGCCTACCTCATCCTCGGGGGACTCGCCGAGCTCCCGTGTATCGGAGGGTGGTCGAGGCCCCGGCCGGCAGACCCCTCCCCCCTGGGAGTGGCCGCTGTCTCAAACAGCTGGCCACCCCCACGGGAGCCGTCCCCGGCTACGGAGGAATCTGCCGGCTTCCGATCAAAGAGCGCCAGCCGCGCAGGGAAGACTCGCGGCCGCCTGCTGGAGGATGATGAGGAGGAGGAGGAGGAGGAGGAGGAGGAGGAGGAGGAGGCGGAGCGTACCTGGGGAGATCCGTCATCAGGAGGAGGAGGAGGAGGAGGAGGAGGAGGAGGAGGAGGAGGAGGAGGAGGAGGAGGAGGAGGAGGAGGAGGAGAAGGGGGAGGAGGAGGAACAGGATGGCCGAGGAAGAGGAGGATCGCCATTGACGTCGTCGTGCCCGGAGGCCTGCCCGACGTCCACTCCAGCCTCCACGGCGTCGTGCTCGCTGGCGGTTACGGCGGCCAGCTCGGCCCTCGCCCAGGCCTTTGCGGCGACGGCGGCTGCCGCTGAGACGACGACGACGACGCACGCGACAGCGACTGAGAAGACGACGGCGGACTACGACGACAAGCGACAACGACACTGGACCTCTCTCTCTCTCTCTCTCTGGACAACGAATTCGACGCTAGTCCAACCGTGGCCAGGACGGCCATGCCGGCCAGCCTGGCCCTCGGCCACGCCTTCACGTCGTCAGCAGCCGCGACAGCAACGGCGACGACCGTGGACATCCCCAGATTCCCTCAGGCTCTTAAATCATGATCTTTGGCTTCCAAGGGCCCTCTTACCAGGACCCTGCGCTGTTAAAATACGGCCCAGATTGAAGAATCGGTCCAGGGAAGGGTGTCGAAGCATCTGGGGTTCACAATGAGAAGTGAACATGATATCGGGCCACCACGTGATCGTCCTCGACGCAAGCGACAACGAATGTCGTCGACACGAGCATCAGCACCAAAAGACCAGACCCTCGCTCGCGCGAGCCCCAGGGCACGAAACATCACATCGCATCCACGGATGTGGGGTGTCTGGGCCCCCTTGGGGCGTGTTCTGGCCTGGGGTTCCAGGCGGATCCAGCCGTGGCCACGGGGGCGCCCGGGGCGGCCCTGAGGACCAGACAGCTGCTGGAAACCTCGAACCTCGAATCTCGATCGATCGGAGACGACGACGGTCGACGGCGACGACGGAGACGACGGCGGCAGCGGCTGCAACGACGGCGACAAACGACCCCGACCGACGACGACCTCTTGCTCGACCTAGAGAATCTAACCAACGCATGCCTCTAATCAGGCAACCCGGATAAGACGCAGGCCAACCACAATTCACAGTGGAGCGCGTAACCTCCCCATCAGCTGGGAAGCCCTCAACTCGCGATTACATTTAGGTCGGGCATGTCCTCCTACAGGCGGAGTTTGGAAGAGAAATGCAACATAGCCAAGAAATGCTCAGATATTGTCCAACATGTTCGAAACATCGTCCCCAGACTATCTCTTGTCTATTACTGCATATTCGTCCTGTAAAGGGACATGCCCGACTCGAGATTACATGTGACGTCGTCTCAGCGACGATGGCGAGACGACCGACGACTGGCGACGGCGTGCGGACCCCTGGACCTCTCTCGGGGTGCGCTCTGGTCAGAACCCCAAGGCGGTCTTGGCCCGGGGCCACGGGGGCGCCGCAGAAGCCCAGAAAGGACAGAAGCTCACAGAAACCTGGACCCTCGAATCGATGATCGGTCGATCGGTCGATGGCGGTGACGACCGATGAGCGACGGCGACGACGGCCGACGACGACGGCGATTGTTGGCGGCGCCCACGGGGGGTTGGCGCGAGAGTGGTGGGCTTCTAAAAAGGATGCGGGGCTTCCGAGATGGCTGGGGCTTCTTAAACGCCCTCCCAGCTTCGAGGAGGGCTTCGCAAAAGCTCGCGGGCCCTCTGGAGAAGACCTTTACCCTTTGAGAAGCCCTCCGCCTTCTTTGAAACCCACCCCCCCTCGCGCCAATCCCCTTGTGGGCGCCGCCAGCGGTCGACCGATCGTTTTTCTGCTGTGTTTTTCGATCCGCGGTCTCAGGCTACTTTCTTGGGGGTAGTTTTTCGTCCCGACGCGCTTTTGATGGCCCAGAGGCCGATCACGGGCCCAGGAGGCTTGGGCGCGCATTGCTGGGGGGCGGATACATGTGGGGGAGAGAAAGGTGCCCTTCTTGTGCCTTAAAGGCCCCCTTCTGGGCCTCAGGGGCGCTCTCATGGGTTTTGAAGGGCCGCTTTTCGGCAGCCCTCGCTGCCCCTTCGTTTATCGCCCCCCAGTGGGCGTCCTCCGAGAGGCAGACATCGAATAAAAACGCAACGACTGAAAACATCATGCCATCGGAGATCCGTCTTCCTGGTGGCTTTCGGGCCGTACCTCGTGCCTCCGGCGGCCGCTCGGGACGATCTGGGCACCCCCAGACCGCGTTCGGCAAGGCGCAGCTGCTGGAACGCATCCCGGGGCTAGAAGACTGCAGAGAACCATGCACTGGAAATTATTGTTCAGAAGGCTTCAGGCTTCCACGAGCATCTTTTTTGCGGAAAGCAAGCGGTCCAGGTCTGGCACATCCCAAATAATGCGTAAGTTTGAGCATACATAGAACATGCTTGTCGTCGGTGCCGTTCTCGATAGTCTACCCTGGAATCCAGATTTTCGCATATATGCAGAGAGAACTCAGACTCTGACCCAGAAGCTGTTTTTCTTCATAAGTCGCATGGGTGTGGAAGATGCTCGCGCACGCCGTGGATCTGGGGACGACGGCGGCGACCAGCGGACGAGGACTGGCGGCGGCGGCAAGCGAACGACGACCGGCGGCGATGACGACGACGACGACGGCGAACGACGACCTGCGTCGGTGACAGGCAACAGGCGAACGACGGCGACCGTTACGACGGCGACCGGCGAACGATACGGGGGCGGCGGCGGCGGCGGCTGGCGCATGTCCCCCGCCGGGGAGCCTTCACACTCCTGCGGGCCCGTCTCGCGCGCTCGGCGCGGCACTCGGGGCCCATGGCTCTCCTTGCGAGGGGGGAGGCCCTGCTCCGCCTTGTCTTGCTGCTCTTCCTTCGCCTCCGCCTCCGCCTCCGCCTCCGCCGCCGCCGCCGCCGCCACCGCCGCCGCCGTCGCCGCCACCGCCGCTGCCTCCTCCTCCTCCTCCCCCTCCTCCCCCTCCTCCTCCTCC